>JANJGN010000033.1:18075153-18110153 GCA_026770705.1 Isurus oxyrinchus
TCCCCCCCACACTCTCCCACCCACACTCTCCCCACCCCACACTCTCCCCCCGACACACTCACCCTCCCACACACTCCCCACCCCAAACTCTCCCCCCCACACTCTCCCCACCACACACTCCACCCTCCACACACTCTCCCACCCACACTCTCCCCCACCCCACACTTTCCCCCCACACACTCACCCTCCCACACACTCTCCCCGCCCCACATGCTCCCACCCACCCACTCTCTCCCCCGGCCCACACTCTCCCCACCCGACACACTCCCCACCCCACACTCTCCCCCCCACACACTCACCCCACCCCACACTCTCCACACCCCACACACTCTACCCCCAACACTCTCCCCTTCACACACTCTACCCCCTCACACTCTCCCCCCCACACTCTCCCACCCCCAGACTCTCGCAGCCCCACACTCGCCCCCACAACACTCCCCCCTCCACACACACTGCCCACCCCACAGTCTCCCCCCCAACACTCTCGCCACCCCACACTCTCCCACCCCCACACTCTCCCCACCCCACACTCTCCCCACCCCACACTCTCCCCGCCCCACACACTCCAAACTCTGCCCCCAACACTCTCCCCACCAACACTCTCCCCCCCACACCCTCTCCCCCCAACACTCTCACCACCCCACACTTTCACAACCCCACACTCTCCCCCCCTCACACTCTCCCCCCTCACACTCCCACCCACTCTCCACACACTCTCCACACTCTCCCCGCTCCACATACTCCCCACCCCACCACTCTCCCGCCCAACACTCTCACCACCCCACACTCTCACCATCCCACACTCTCCCCCCCACACTCTACTCTCCCCACACTCTCCCCCCCCCACACTCTCCCCCCCCACACTCTCCCCCTCACACTCTCACCCACTCTCCACACACTCTCCACACTCTCCCCGCCCCACATTCTCCCCACCCCACCACTCTCCAATCCACACACTCCCCCCCCCACACTCTCCCACCCACCCACACTCTCCCCCGCCCCACACTCTCCCCACCCGACACACTCACCACCCCACACTTTCCCCACCCCACACACTCTCCCCACCCCAAACTCTCCACACCCCACACACTCTAACCCCCACACTCTCCCCTCTACACACTCTCCCCTCCACACACTCTCCCCCACCCCACACTCTCCCACCCCCCCAGACTCTCCCCTCCACACACTCTCCCACCCACCCACACTCTCCCCCGCCCCACACTCTCCCCACCCGACACACTCCCCCCCACACTCTCCCACCCACCCACACTCTCCCCCGCCCCACACTCTCCCCACCCGACACACTCCCCACCCCACACTTTCCCCACCCCCACACGCTCCCCCCCAACACTCTCCCCACCCCACACACTCTCCCCACCCCAAACTCTCCACACCCCACACACTCTAACCCCCACACTCTCCCCTCCACAACTCTCCCCTCCACACACTCTCCCCCACCCCACACTCTCCCAGCCCCACACTCTCCCCCACAACATTCCACCCTCCACAAACTCTCCCCGCACCACAGTCTCCCCCCCACACTCTCCCCCCCACACTCTCACCACCCCACACTCTCCCAACCCCCACACTCTCCCCCGCCACACTCTCCCCCGCCACACTCTCCCCTCCCCCACACTCTCCCCCGCCACACTCTCCCCCCCACACTCTCTCCCCCCACACTCTCCCACCCCCCAAACTCTCCCAGCCCCACACTCTCCCCTCCCCAACACTCTCCCCCCCCACACACTCTCTCCCCCCTCCACACGCCCCCCCCACACACTCTCCCCCCCACACACTCTCTCCCCCTCCACACGCCCCCCCACACACTCTCCCCCCCCACACTCTCCCCCACACTCTCCACACTCTCCCCCTGCATGCTCACTCCCCCCACACTCTCCCCCCTCCACACTCTTCCCTCCATACTCTCCCCCCTCCATACTCTCCCCCTCACACTCTCCCCATCCACACTCTCCACACTCTCACCCCCCACATTCTACCCTCCCCACACTCTCCCCCCCCCACACTCTCCTTCGCCCCACGCTCTCCCAAGCCCACACTCCACCCTCCCTACACTCTCCCAGCCCCAGACTCTCCCCCCTCACACTCTACTCTCCCCACACTCTCCCCCCCCACACTCTCCCCCCCCCACACTCTCCCCCCTCACACTCTCCCCCCTCACACTCTCACACACTCTCCACACTCTCCCCGCCCCACATTCTCCCCACCCCACCACTCTCCAATCCACACTCTCCCCTCCCCACATTCTCTCCACCCCACACTCTCCCCCCCCCCCACACTCTCCCACCCACCCACACTCTCCCCCGCCCCACACTCTCCCCACCCCGACACACTCCCCACCCCACACTCTCCCCACCCCCACACCCTCCCCCCCCCACACTCTCCCCACCCCAAACTCTCCACACCCTACACACTCTAACCCCCACACTCTCCCCCACCCCACACTCTCCCCTCCACACACTCTCCCCACCCGACACACTCCCCACCCCCACACTCTCCCCACCCCCACACCCTCCCCCCCCACACTCTCCCCACCCCAAACTCTCCACACCCTACACACTCTAACCCCCACACTCTCCCCCACCCCACACTCTCCCCCCCCACACTCTCCCACCCCCCAGACTCTCCCAGCCCCCACACTCTCCCCCACAACATTCCACCTTCCACACACTCTCCCCGCCCCACAGTCTCCCCCCCACACTCTCCCCCCCACACTCTCACCACTCCACACTCTTCCCCCCACACTCTCCCCATCCCACCTCTCCCCACCCCACACTCTCCAAACCCCACACTCTCCCCCCGCCACACTCTCCCCGCCACACTCTCCCCCCCCACACTCTCCGCCCCCACACTCTCCCACCCCCCAAACTCTCCCAGCCCCACACTCTCCCCTCCCCAACACTCTCCTCCCCCACACACTCTCTCCCCCTCCACACGCCCCCCCACACACTCTCCCCCCCCACCCTCTCCACACTCTCCCCCCCGCATGCTCACTCCCCCCACACTCTCCCCCCTCCACACTCTTCCCTCCATACTCTCCCCACTCCACACTCTCCCCCCACACTCTCCCCTCCCTCACACTCTCCCCCCGCTACACTCTCCCCCGACACTCTCCCCACCCCACACTTTCACCCACCACACTCGCCTCCCCCCCCACACTCTACCCATCCCACACTCTCCCCACCCCCACAATCTCCCCACCCCAAAGTCACCCCCCCAAATACTCCCCTCCCCCACAATCTCCCCACCCTACACTCTCCCCCATACTCCTCAAACTCTCCTCCCCTCCACTCTCCCCGCCCCACAGTCTCCCCGCCACACACCCTCCACACTCTCCCCAACCTACACTCTCCCCCCACCCATACTCTCCCCCATACTCTCCAAACTCTCCCCCCAACACTCTCTCCATGAAACACTCTACCCTCCCACACTCTCCCCCCACCCACACTCTCCCCTGCCCCACACTCTCTCCATGAAACACTCTACCCCCCACACTCTCCCCCCCACCCACACTCTCCCCTGCCCCAAACTCTCCCCCCTCACACTCTCCCCACCCACACTCTCCCCACCCACACTCTCCCCCCACATACTCTCCCCACCCATTCCCTCCCCCTCACACTCTCCCCATCCACACTCTCCACACTCTCACCCCCCACATTCTCCCCTCCCCACACTCTCCCCCCACCCACACTCTCCTTCGCCCCACGCTCTCCCAAGCCCACACTCCACCCTCCCTACACTCTCCCAGCCCCAGACTCTCCCCCCTCACACTCTACTCTCCCCACACTCTCCCCCCCCACACTCTCCCCCCTCACACTCTCCCCCTCACACTCTCACCCACTCTCCACACACTCTCCACACTCTCCCCTCCACACATTCTCTCCACCCCACACTCTCCCCCCCACCACACTCTCCCCCACCCGACACACTCCCCACCCCACACTCTCCAATCCACCCACACACTCCCCACCCCACACTCTCCCCCACCCCACACACTCTCCCCACCCCAAACTCTCCCCACCCCACACACTCTAACCCCCACACTCTCCCCCTTCACACACTCTCCCCTCCACACACTCTCCCCCACCCCACACTCTCCCACCCCCCCCAGACTCTCCCAGCCCCACACTCTCCAATCCACCCACACTCTCCCCCACCCCACACTCTCCCCACCCCACACACTCTAACCCCCACACTCTCCCCACCCCACACACTCTAACCCCCACACTCTCCCCTCCACACACTCTCCCCTCCACACACTCTCCCCCAACCCACACTCCCCCACCCCGCACTCTCCCAGCCCCACACTCTCCCCCACAACATTCCACCCTCCACAAACTCTCCCCGCCCCACAGTCTCCCCCCCACACTCTCCCCCCCAATACTCTCACCACCCCACACTCTCCCCCCCACACTCTCCCCATCCCACCTCTCCCCACCCCACACTCTCCAAACCCCACACTCTCCCCCGCCACACTCTCCCCGCCACACTCTCCCTCCCCAACACTCTCCCCCCCCCCACACTCTCCCCTCCCCAACACTCTCCCCCCCCCACACACTCTCTCCCCCTCCACACGCCCCCCCCACACACTCTCCCCCCCAACACTCTCCACACTCTCCCCCCGCATGCTCACTCCCCCCCACACTCTCCCCCCTCCACACTCTTCCCTCCATACTCTCCCCACTCCACACTCTCCCTCCCCACACTCTCCCCTCCCTCACACTCTTCCCCCGCTACACTCTCCCCCCGACACTCTCCCCACCCCACACTTTCACCCACCACACTCGCCTCCCCCCACACTCTACCCATCCCACACTCTCCCCACCCCCACAATCTCCCCACCCCACCCCAAAGTCACCCGCCCAAATACTCCCCTCCCCCACAATCTCCCCACCCTACACTCTCCCCCATACTCCCCAAACTCTCCTCCCCTCCACTCTCCCCGCCCCACAGTCTCCCCGCCACACACCCTCCACACTCTCCCCAACCTACACTCTCCCCCCACCCACACTCTCCCCCATACTCTCCAAACTCTCCCCCCAACACTCTCTCCACGAAACACTCTACCCTCCCACACTCTCCCCCCACCCACACTCTCCCCTGCCCCACACTCTCTCCATGAAACACACTACCCCCCCACACTCTCCCCCCACCCACACTCTCCCCTGCCCCAAACTCTCCCCCCTCACACTCTCCCCACCCACACTCTCCTCCCACATACTCTCCCCACCCATACTCTCCCCCTCACACTCTCCCCATCCACACTCTCCACACTCTCACCCCCCACATTCTCCCCTCCCCACACTCTCCCCCCACCCACACTCTCCTTCGCCCCACGCTCTCCCCAGCCCACACTCCACCCTCCCTACACTCTCCCAGCCCCAGACTCTCCCCCCGAACACTTTCCCCCACCCCACACTCTCCCTCACCCCACACTCTCCCCCCCCCAAACTCTCCCCCCCACACTCTCCCCACCCCACACTCTCCCCCCCCCACACACTCCCCCATCCACACTATAACCACCCCACACTCTCCACTCTCTCCCTCCCCACACTCTCCCCCACACACTTTCCCCACCCACACTCTTCCCCCCTCAGACTCTTCCCCCCCCACACTCTCCCCCACACACTCCACACTCTCCCCCCCATACTCACTCCCCCCACACTCTCCCCCACTCCACACTCTCCCCTCCACACTCTCCCCCCGCTACAATCTCACCCCCACCCTCGCCCCCAACACTCTCCCCACCCCACACTCTCACCCCCCACACTCGCCTCTCCCCACACTCTCCCCCGTCTAACACTCTCCCCACCCCCACAATCTCCCCACTCCACACTCTCCCCCATACTCTCCACACTCTACCCCCCTCCACACTCTCCCCGCCCCACACTCTCCCCGCCACACACCGTCCACACTCTCCCCCCACCCACACTCTCCCCCCGACACTCTCAACCCCCCCACAATCTCCCCACGCACAATCTCCACACTCACACCCCCTCCACACTCTCCCCCCCACCCACACTCTCCCCCGCCCCACACTCTCCCCACCCCACACTCTCCCCACCCCACACTCACTTCCCCTCACACTCTCCCCACCCACACTCTCCCCCAACATAATCTCCCCCCCACACTCTGCCCTCCCCAAACACTCCCCCCACCCAAACTCTCCTCCGCCCCATGCTCACCCCAGCCCACACTCCACCCTCCCTACACTCTCCCAGCCCCACATTTTCCCCATCCCACACTCCCCACACTCTCCCCCCACCTACACTCTCCCCACCACCACACTCTCCCCCCCCACACTCTCCCCACCCCACACTCTCCCCCTGCACACTCTCCCCCACAACACTCTCCCCTCCCCACACTCTCCCCACCCCACACTCTCCCCACCCACACTCTCCCCCAACATACTCTCCCCCCCACACTCTGCCCTCCCCAAACTCTCCCCCCCACCCAAACTCTCCTCCGCCCCATGCTCACCCCAGCCCACACTCCACCCTCCCTACACTCCCAGCCCCACATTTTCCCCATCCCACACTCCCCACACTCTCCCCCCACCCACACTCTCCCCACCACCACACTCTCCTCCCCACACTCTCCCCACCCGACACTCTCCCCCTGCACACTCTCCCCCACAACACTCTCCCCTCCCCACACTCTCCCCACCCCACACTCTCCCCCCCACACTCTCCCCCACAACACTCTCCCCTCCCCACACTCTCCCCCCTGCACAATCTCCCCCACAACACACTCTCCCCGCCCCACACTCTCCCCGCCCCACACTCTGCCCGCCCCACACTCTGCCCGCCCCACACTCTGCCCGCCCCACACTCTCCACTCCCCACATGCTCCAAACTCTCCCCCCCAAAACTCTCTCCCCCCCACACACTATCCCCGAAACACTCTCCCCCCCACACTCTCCCCAACCCCACACTATCCCCATCCCACCCCCCAGACTCTCCCCAGCCCCACACTCTCACCCCCAACACTCACACCACCCCACACTCTCCCCATCCCACACTCTCCCCATCCCACACTCTCCCCACCCCACACTCTCCCCACCCCCACACTCTCCCACCCCCCAAACTCTCCCAAGCCCACACTCTCCCCTCCCCAACACTCTCCCCCCCCACACACTCTCTCCCCCTCCACACTCTCCCCCTCCACACTCTCCCCCTCCACACTCTCACCCCCACACTCTCACCCCCACACTCTCCCCCACACTCTCCACACTCTCCCCCCGCATGCTCACTCCCCCCACACTCTCCCCCCTCCACAATCTTCCCTCCATACTGTCCCCAATCCACACTGTCCCCCCCACACTCTCCCCTCCCTCACACTCTCCCCCCCGCCACACTCTCCCCCCCACACTTTCACCCCCCACACTCGACTCCCCCCACACTCTACACCGTCCCACACTCTCCCCACTCCACACTGTCCCCCCCCACACTCTCCCCTCCCTCACACTCTCCGCCCAGCACACTCTCACCCCCACACACTCCCCACCCCACACTCCCCCCCCCACACTCGCCTCCCCCCACACTCTCCCCCGTCCACACTCTCCCCACCCCCACAATCTCCCCACCCCACCCCAAACTCACCCCCCAAAAACTCCCCTCCCCCCACA
The DNA here is from genome assembly GCA_026770705.1 of Isurus oxyrinchus. Lineage (NCBI taxonomy): Eukaryota > Metazoa > Chordata > Chondrichthyes > Lamniformes > Lamnidae > Isurus > Isurus oxyrinchus. Next base: position 18,082,799 of record JANJGN010000033.1, read on the forward strand.
CTCTTCCCACCCCACACTCTCCCCCATACTCTCCACACTCTCCCCCCCTCCACACTCTCCCTGCCCCAAAGTCACCCTGCCACACACCCTCCACACTCTCCCCCCACCCACACTCTCCCCCCAAAAAATTTCCCCACCCCACACTCTCCCCCCCGACACTCTCAACGCCCCCCCGCAATCTCCCCACCCCACACTCTCCACACTCTCCCCCCCTCCACACTCTCCCCCCACCCACACTCTCCCCCATACTCTCCAAACTCTCCCCCCCCAACACTCCCCCTACGAAGCAGTCTACCCCCAACACTCTCCACCCCCCACACTCTCCCCGGCCCACACACTCCCCACACTCTCCCCCCCCACACTCTCCCCCCACCCACACTCTCCCCCGCCCCACGCTCTCCCCCACCCCACACTCTCCCCACCCACACTCTCCCCACCCACACTCTCCCCACCCACACTCTCCCCCAACATACTCTCCCCGCCCCACAGTCTCCCCGCCACACACCCTCCACACTCTCCCCCCACCCACAATCTCCCCCACACACTCCACACTCTCCCCCAACATACTCTCCCCACCCACACTCTCCCCCCCCCACACTCTCCACACTCTCCCCCCCCCCCACACTCTCTCCTCCCCACACTCTCCCCCCACCCAAACTCTCCACCGTCCCACGGTCTCCCCAGCCCACATTCTACCCTCCCTACACTCTCCCAGCCACACACTCTCCCCCCCAACACTTTCCCCACCCCAGACTCTCCCCACACCCACACTCTCACCCCACAAACCTCTCACCCCCCCACACTCTCCCCACCCCACACTCTCCCTCTGCCACACTCTGCTCTCCACACACTCTCCCCCTCCACACACTCTCCCACCCACACTCTCCCCCCCCACACACTCTCCCTGCCCCACACGCTCCAAACTGCCCCCCCTTCACACTCTCCCCACCACACACTCTCCCCCCCGACACTTTCCCCACCCCACACACTCCCCACGCCCACACTCTCCCCCCACACTCTCCCTTACCCCACACTCTCCCTCCCACACACACCCCACCCCAAACTCTCCCCCCGCCACACTCTGCTCTCCACACACTCTCCCCACCACACACTCTCCCTTACCCCCAAACTCTCCCTCCCCACACTAACCCCTCCCCACACTCTCCCCACTCTCCCCCCCACGCTCTCCCCCACACACTCTCCCCAACCACACTCTTCCCTCCTCAGACTCTCCCCACTGACACTTTCCCCAAACTCTCCCCTCCACAATCTCCCCCGCCCCACACTCTCCCCACCCCACAGACTCCCAACCCCACACTCTCCCCACCCCACACTCTCCCTTACCCCACACTCTCTCTCCCACACACACCCCACCCCAAACTCTCCCCCCGCCACACTCTGCTCTCCACACACTCTCCCCCTCCACACACTCTCCCACCCACACTCTCCCCCCCGACACTTTCCCCACCCCACACACTCCCCACGCCCACACTCTCCCCCAACACTCTCCCTTACCCCACACTCTCCCTCCCACACACACCCCACCCCAAACTCTCCCCCGCCACACTCTGCCCTCCACACACTCTCCCCCCCCCACACACTCCCCCCCGCCCCACACGCTCCAAACTTCCCCCCCCTCACACTCTCCCCACCACACACTCTCCCCCCCCCGACACTTTCCCCCACCCCACACACTCCCGCCGCCCACACTCTCCCCCGAACACTCTCCCCCCCAACACTCTCCCCCACACACACTGTCCCCCCTCCCCACACTCTCCCCCCCACACTCTCACCACCCCACACTCTCCCTCACCCCACACTCTCCCCTCCACACACTCTCCCCGCCCCACACACTCCAAACTCTCCCCCACAACACTCTCCTCCCCACACACTCTCCCGCGCAAACACTACCCACCCCACACTCTCCCCACCACACACTCTCCGCTCCACACACTCTCCCACCCACACTCTCCCCCCCACCCACACTATAACCCCCCACACTCTCCCCACACACACTCTCCCCTCCACACACTCTCCCACCCACACTCTCCCCCCCCCACCCACACTATAACCTCCACACTCTCCCCACCCCACACTATACCCCCCAACACACTCTCCCCGCCCCACACTCTCCCCCCCACACACTCTCCCCGCCCCGCACTCTCCCCGCCCCACACGCTCCAAACTCTCCCCCCCAAAACTCTCCCCCCCACACACACCCCCGTACCACACACTCACCCCCCCAACACTTTACCCACCCCACACTCTCCCCATGCCCACACTCTCACCCCCACACTCTCCCTCACCCCAAACTCTCCCCGCAGTCTCCCCTCCCCACACTCTGCCCTCCCCACACTCTCCCCACCCCGCATTCTCCCCCCTCACACACTCTCCCCCCACACACTCTCCACACCCACACTCTTCCCCCCTCACACTCTCCCCACCTACACTCTCCCCACACACACTCTCCCCACCCACACTCTACCCCCCACACACTCTCCCGCCATCACCCTCGCACCACCCCACACTCTCCCCCCCACACTGTTCCCGACCCACACTCTCCGCAACCCACACCCACCCCCCCAAACTCACCCAGCCCCACACTCTCCCCTCCCCACACTCTCCCCCCCAAAAGTCTCCCCCCCTATACTCACCCCACCCACACTATACCCCCCCACACTCTCATCACCCCACACTCTCCGCTCCTGACACTCTTCCCCCCTCACACTCTCCCCACCTACACTCTCCCCACACACACTCTCCCCACCCACACTCTACCCCCCACACACTCTCCCGCCATCACCCTCTCACCACCCCACACTCTCCCCAACCCACACTCTCCCCACCCACACTCTTCCCGCCCCACACGCTCCAAACTCTCCCCCCCAACACTCTCCCCACCCAAACACACACCCCGTACCACACACTCTCCCCCCCCAACACTTTCTCTACCCCACAATCGTCCACGCCCACACTCTCCCCCCCCACACACTTGCCTCCCCCAACATTCTCCCCCGTCCCACACTCTCCCCACCCCCACAATCTCCCCCACCCACACTCTCCACACTCTGCCCCCCCAACACTCTCCCCCAACCCACACTCTCCCCCCCACACACTCTCCCGCCATCACCCTCTCACCACCCCACACTCTCCCCAACCCACACTCTCCCCCATACTCTCCAAACTCTCCCCCCAACACTCCCCCCATGAAGCACTCTACCCCCCCACATTCTCCACCCCCCATACTCTCCCCACCCACACTCTCCCCCAACACACTCTCCCCACCCACACTCTCCCCCAACACACTCTCCCCACCCACACTCTCCCCAGGTCCACACTCACCACCCCACACTCTACCCCCCCCCCACACTCTCCCCTCCACACACTCTCCCCCCCACACTCTCCCTCACCCCACACTCTCTCCACCCCAAACTCTCCCACCCACACTCTCCCCCACCCCGCACTCTCCCCTGCCCCACACTCTCCCCAGCCACACGCTATCCCCTCCACACACTCTCCCCCCCCACACTCTCCCCTCCACACACTCTCCCCCCCACACTCTCCCCTCACCCCACACTCTCTCCACCCCAAACTCTCCCACCCACACTCTCCCCCACCCCGCACTCTCCCCTGCCCCACACTCTCCCCAGCCACACGCTATCCCCTCCACACACTCTCCCCCCCACACTCTCCCCTCCACACACTCTCCCCCCACACTCTCCCCACCCCACACACTCCCCACCCTACACTCTCCCCTCCACACCCTCTCCCCCCCCACACTCTCCCCTCCACACCCTTTCCCCCCCACATTCTCCCCTCTACACACTCTCCCCACCCCCACACTCTTCCCCCCACACCCTCCCCCCCCCACACTCTCCCCACCCACACTCTCCCTCCCCCACACTCTCCCCATTCACAATCTCCCCACTCCACACTCTCCCCACCCCCGCACACTCTCCACACTCTCCCCACTCCACACTCTCCCCTACCCCACACTCTCTCCCAACCCACACTCTCCCCCGGTCCAACACTCTCCACCCGTCCAACACTCTCCTCCCACACACGCTCCGCACCCCACATTCTACCCCCCCAAACTCTCCACCCCACACACTCATCCCCTCCCCACACTCTCCCCACTCCACACTCTCCCCTCCCCACATTCTCCCCCCAACACTCTCCCTCCCCCACACTCTCCCCTACCCACACTCTCCCCCCCAAAAGTCTCCCCCACTACACTCACCCCACCCACACTATACCCCCCCACACTCTCATCACCCCACACTCTCCCCTCCTGACACTCTCCCCCCCCCACACTCTCCCCACCCCACACTCTTCCCACCCCACACGCTCCAAACTCTCCCCCCCAACACTCTCCCCCCCCAAACACACCCCGTACCACACTCTCCCCCCCCACACTTGCCTCCCGCAACATTCTCCCCCGTCCCACACTCTCCCCCACCCCCACAATCTCCCCACCCCACCCCAAACTCACCCCCCCAAATACTCCCCTCCCCCACACTCTTCCCACCCCACACTCTCCCCCATACTCTCCACACTCTCCCCACCTCTACACTCTCCCTGCCCCACAGTCTCCCCGCCACACACCCTCCACAGTCTCCCCCCACCCACACTATCCCCTCCACACACACTCCCCACCCCTCTCCCCACACTCTCCCCTCCACACACTCTCCCCCCACACTCTCCCCACCCCACACACTCCCCACCCTACACTCTCCCCTCCACACCCTCTCCCCCCACACTCTCCCCTCCACACCCTTTCCCCCCCACACTCTCCCCTCCACACACTCTCCCCCACCCTACACTCTCCCCCCCACACTCTCCCCACCCCACACTCTCCCAACCCCACACTCTCCCCCCTCCCACACTCTCCCCCCCTCCCACTCTCCCCCACCCCACACTGTCCCTCGCCCCACACTCTCCACACCCACACTACCCCCTCCCCACACTCTACCAGCCCCACAGTCTCCCCCCGACACACTACACCCCCATACTCTCCCCACCCCACACTCTCCCCTCCCCACACTCTCCCCTCCCACATTACCCCCTCCCCACACTCTCCCCTCCCCACACTCTCCCAGCTCCAATCTCCCCCCACTACACTCTCCCCAAAACACACTCTCCCCCTTCACACTCTACCCATCCCACACTCTCCACCCCGACACTCACCCCCCCCAACACTCTCCCCACCCCCCGCACTATGCCCCCCCACACTCTCCCCCCCACACTCTCCCTCACCCCACATTCTCCCCACCCCACACTCTCCCCACCATGATCTCCCCCCCCAACACTCTCCCCCACACCACACTCTACCCCCCACACTCTCCCCACCCCCCGCACTATGCCCCCCCACACTCACCCCCCCCACACTCTCCCCACCCCCGCACTATGCCCCCCCACACTCTCCCCCCACACTCTCCCTCACCCCACACTCTCCCCACCACGATCTCCCCCCCCAACACTCTCCCCCCCACCACACTCTCCCCCCCCACACTCTCCCTCACCCCACACTCTTCCCGCCCCACACGCTCCAAACTCTCCCCCCCAACACTCTCCCCCCCCAAACACACCCCGTACCACACACTCTCCCCCCCAACACTTTCCCCACCCCACAATCTCCCCACGCCCACACTCTCCCCCCCCACACACTTGCCTCCCCCAACATTCTCCCCCGTCCCACACTCTCCCCACCCCCACAATCTCCCCACCCGACCCCAAACTCACCCCCCCAAATACTCCCCTCCCCCACACTCTTCCCACCCCACACTCTCCACACTCACCCCACCTCCACACTCTCCCTGCCCCACAGTCTCCCCGCCACACACCCTCCACAGTCTCCCCCCACCCACACTCTCCCCCCCCACAATTTCCCCACTCCACAGTCTCCCCCCCGATACTCTCAACCCCCCCAAAATCTCCCCACCCACACTCTCCAAACTCTCCCCCCAACACTCCCCCCGTGAAGCACTCTACCCCCCCCCACATTCTCCACCCCCCATACTCTCCCCACCCACACACTCCCCTCCCCACACTCCCCACACTCTCCCCCCCACACACTCTCCCCACCCCCGCACTATGCCCCCCCACACTCTCCCCCCCCACTCTCTCCGCCCCACATTTACCCCTGCTCCACACTCTCCCCCACCACGATCTCCCCCCCCAACACTCTCCCCCCCGCCACAATCTCCCCTCCCCACACTCTCCCAGCCCCACAGTCTCCCCCCCACACTCTCCCCCACCAACACCCTCGGCCCCCACACTCTCCCCTCCACACTCTCCCCCCCACACTCTCCCCCACCAACACCCTCGGCCCCCACACTCTCCCCTCCACACTCTCCCCCCTCCACACTCTCCCCCCCACACTCTCCCCCTCCACACTCTCCCCCCCACACTCTCCCCCTCCACACTCTCCCCTCCACACTCTCCCCCCCACACTCTGCATACTCTCCCCCCTCCAGATTCTCCCCCCACACTCTCCACACTCTCCCCAACCCCCACATGCTCCCTCTCCACATTCTCCCCCACCCCTCATTCTACCCCCCCAAACTCTCCCTCCCCACACTAGTCCCACCCCAACACTCTCCCCCCCTACACTCACCCCCCGCCACACTCTCCCCAAACCACACTCTCCACACCCAACACTCTCCCCCCGCCACACTCTCCCCCACCCACCCTCTCCCCCTCCACCCACTCCCCCCCGACACTCTTCCCACCCAACACTCTCCCCCCCTACAATCTCCCCCCCACACACTCCATACTCTCCCCCCCACACTCTCCCCCTCCCCACACCTTCCCCCCAACACACTCCCCCACCAAAACACTCCCCCCGACAATCTCCCCTCCCACACCCTCTCTCCCCACACTCTCCCCCCCCCACACACTCTCCACCCCACACTCTCCACACTCTCCCCGCCCCACACTCTCCCCCCCCAAAACTCTCCCCCGCCCCACACTCTCCCCCCCCCAACCATTCTCGCCAATTCACACTCTCCCCGCCCCACACTCTCCCCCCCCAAAACTCTCCCCAGCCCCACACTCTCTCCAGCCCCTCACTCTCCCCCACCCACACTCTCCCCCGGTCACACTCTCCCTACCCCACACTCTCCCCACCCCACACTCTCCCCCCCCACACTCTCCCCCCACACTCTCCACAATCTCCCCCCTCCAGATTCTCCCCACACCACATTCTACCCCCCCAAACTCTCCCGCTCCACACTCGTCCCACCGCAAATCTCTCCTCCCCCCCACATTCACCCCCGCTACACTCTCCCCCCCCCACACTCTCCCCCTCCACACTCTCCCCACCCCCACACTCTCCCCCCCCACACTCTCCCCACCCCCACACTCTACCGCCCCCACACTCTCCCCTCCAACACTCTCCACGGTCTCCCCCCCCCACACTCTTCAGTCCCACACTCTCCCCCCCAAAACGTTAACCCCCCCCACACTCTCCCCCCAACACACTCCCCCTTCCCACACCCTCCAACCCACACACTCCCCACCCCACACTCTCCCCCCCACACACTCCCCTTCCCCACACCCTCCCCCCCCACACACTCCCCCCCCACTCTCCCCGCCCCACATTTACCCCTGCTCCACACTCTCCCCCCCACACTCTCCCTCACCCCACACACTCCCCCACCACGATCTCCCCCCCCAACACTCTCCCCCCCGCCACAATCTCCCCTCCCCACACTTTCCCCGCCCCACACTCTCCCAGCCCCACAGTCTCCCCCCCACACTCTCCCCCACCAACACCCTCGGCCCCCACACTCTCCCCAACCCACACACTACCCCGCAAACTCTCCCAGCCCCACACTCTCCCCACCCCGACACTTTCCCCACCCCACACTCTCCCCAGGTCCACACTCTCCCCCCCACACTCTCCCTCACCCCACACTCTCCGCACCCCAAACTCACCCCCCCCTCACTCTCCCCTCCACACACTCTCCCCTCTACACACTCTCCCCACCCCACACTCACCCCACCCCCACATTCTTCCCCCCACACCCCTCCCCCCCACACTATACCCCCCCACACTCTCCCCACCCACACTCTCCCCCCCCCCACACTCTCCCCACTCACAATCTCCCCGCCCCATACTCTTCCACCCCCGCACACTCTCCACACTCTCCCCACTCCACACTCTCCCCCCACCCCACACTCTCTCCCAACCCACACTCTCCCCAGGTCCAACACTCTCCACCCGTCCAACACTCTCCTCCCACACACGCTCCGCACCCCACATTCTACCCCCCCCAAACTCTCCACCCCACACACTCATCCCCTCCCCACACTCTCCCCACTCCACACTCTCCCCACCCCACATTCTCCCCACCCCACACACTCCCCCCCCCCCACACTCTCCCCAGCCCACAATCTCCCCACCCCACACTCTCCCTGCCCCACACTCACACCTCCCCCACAATCTTCCCACCCCACATTCTCGCCCCCAACACTCCCCCCCCCGACTCTCCCCCCGCTCCACTCTCTCCCCGCCCCACATTCTCCACACCCCCCACACCCTCCCCCCCTCCACACTCTCCCCCACCCACACTCTCCCCGTCCACACTCTCCCTACCCCACACTCTCCCCCCAACAATCTCCACACTCTCCCCCCACACACTCCTCCCACCCACACTGTCCCCAGTCCAACACTCTCCCCCCCCACACTCTCCACACTCTCCCCCCCACGCTCTCCCCACCCCACACTCTCCCCCCCAAAACGCTCCCCCCCACACTCTCCCCCCCACACACTCCCCCTCCCCACACTCTTCCCCCCACACTCTCCCCCCCCACGCTCTCCCCACCCCACACTCTCCCCCCAAACCCCCCCCCCACACTCTCCCCCCCACACACTCACCCTCCCCACACTCTTCCCCCCACACTCTCCCCCCCACGCTCTCCCCACCCCACACTCTCCCCCCCCACACAGTCCCCACCCCCACACTCTCCCCCCAAAACGCTCCCCCCCCCACACTCTGCCCCCCACACACTCCCCCTCCCCACACCCTACCCCCCACACACTCCCCACCCCACAATCTCTCCCCCCACACTCTCCACACACTCCCCCCATCACCATTCTCGCCCACCCACACACTCCCCGCCCCACATTCCCCAGCCCACATTGTCCCCACCCCACACTCTACCCCCCCCCACACTCTCCCCACCCACACTCTACCCCCACAATCTCCCCCACACACTCCCCCGACCACATACTCTCCCCCCACACACTCTTCCCACCCACACTCTCCCCCCGTCCAACACTCTCCCCACCTCACACTCTGCCCCCCTCCACACTCTCCCCCCCCAACACTCTCCCCCACCCAAACTCTCGTCCCCAAACTCTCCCTCCCCACACTAGTCCCACCCCAAAACTCTCCCTACCCACACTCTCCCCTCCACACTCTCCCCCTCCACACTCTCCCCCCCACACTCTCCCCCTCCACACTCTCCCCCCCACACTCTCCCCCTCCACACTCTCCCCTCCACACTCTCCCCCCCCACACTCTGCATACTCTCCCCCCCTCCAGATTCTCCCCCCACACTCTCCACACTCTCCCCAACCCCCACATGCTCCCTCTCCACATTCTCCCCACCCCTCATTCTACCCCCCCCAAACTCTCCCTCCCCACACTAGTCCCACCCCAACACTCTCCCCCCCCTACACTCACCCCCCGCCACACTCTCCCCAAACCACACTCTCCACACCCAACACTCTCCCCCCGCCACACTCTCCCCCACCCACCCTCTCCCCCTCCCACCCTCTCCCCCCCGACACTCTTCCCACCCAACACTCTCCCCCCCCTACAATCTCCCCCCCACACACTCCACACTCTCCCCCCCCACACTCTCCCCCTCCCCACACCTTCCCCCCAACACACTCCCCACCCCACACTCTCCCCCCCACACACTCCACACTCTCCCCCCCAACACACTCCCCCTTCCCACACCCTCCACCCCACACACTCCCCACCCCACACTCTCCCCCCCACACACTCCCCTTCCCCACACCCTCCCCCCCACACACTCCCCACCCCACACTCTCACCCCCCACACTCTCCACACTCTCCCCCCCCACCATTCTCGCCCACCCAACACTCTCCCCCCCTACAATCTCCCCCCCACACACTCCACACTCTCCCCCCCCACACTCTCCCCCTCCCCACACCTTCCCCCCAACACACTCCCCCACCAAAACACTCCCCCCGACAATCTCCCCTCCCACACCCTCTCTCCCCACACTCTCCCCCCCCACACACTCTCCACCCCACACTCTCCACACTCTCCCCGCCCCACACTCTCCCCCCCCAAAACTCTCCCCCGCCCCACACTCTCCCCCCCCAACCATTCTCCGCCAATCCACACTCTCCCCGCCCCACACTCTCCCCCCCCAAAACTCTCCCCAGCCCCACACTCTCTCCAGCCCCTCACTCTCCCCCACCCACACTCTCCCCCGGTCACACTCTCCCTACCCCACACTCTCCCCACCCCACACTCTCCCCCCCACACTCTCCCCCCACACTCTCCACAATCTCCCCCCCTCCAGATTCTCCCCACACCACATTCTACCCCCCCAAACTCTCCCGCTCCACACTCGTCCCACCGCAAATCTCTCCTCCCCCCACATTCACCCCCCGCTACACTCTCCCCCCCCCACACTCTCCCCCCTCCACACTCTCCCCACCCCCACACTCTCCCCCCCCCACACTCTCCCCACCCCCACACTCTCCCCCCCCACACTCTCCCCACCCCCACACTCTACCGCCCCCACACTCTCCCCTCCAACACTCTCCACGGTCTCCCCCCCCACACTCTTCAGTCCCACACTCTCCCCCCCAAAACGTTAACCCCCCCACACTCTCCCCCCAACACACTCCCCCTTCCCACACTCTCCCCCCAACACACTCCCCCTTCCCACACCCTCCACCCCACACACTCCCCACCCCACACTCTCCCCCCCACACACTCCCCTTCCCCACACCCTCCCCCCCCACACACTCCCCCCCCACTCTCCCCGCCCCACATTTACCCCTGCTCCACACTCTCCCCCCCCACACTCTCCCTCACCCCACACACTCCCCACCACGATCTCCCCCCCCAAACACTCTCCCCCCCGCCACAATCTCCCCTCCCCACACTTTCCCCGCCCCACACTCTCCCAGCCCCACAGTCTCCCCCCCCACACTCTCCCCCACCAACACCCTCGGCCCCCACACTCTCCCCAACCCACACACTACCCCGCAAACTCTCCCAGCCCCACACTCTCCCCACCCCGACACTTTCCCCACCCCACACTCTCCCCAGGTCCACACTCTCCCCCCCACACTCTCCCTCACCCCACACTCTCCGCACCCCAAACTCACCCCCCCCTCACTCTCCCCTCCACACACTCTCCCCTCTACACACTCTCCCCACCCCACACTCACCCCACCCCCACATTCTTCCCCCCACACCCTCCCCCCCACACTATACCCCCCCACACTCTCCCCACCCACACTCTCCCCCCCCCCACACTCTCCCCACTCACAATCTCCCCGCCCCATACTCTTCCACCCCCGCACACTCTCCACACTCTCCCCACTCCACACTCTCCCCCACCCCACACTCTCTCCCAACCCACACTCTCCCCAGGTCCAACACTCTCCACCCGTCCAACACTCTCCTCCCACACACGCTCCGCACCCCACATTCTACCCCCCCCAAACTCTCCACCCCACACACTCATCCCCTCCCCACACTCTCCCCACTCCACACTCTCCCCACCCCACATTCTCCCCACCCCACACACTCCCCCCCCACACTCTCCCCAGCCCACAATCTCCCCACCCCACACTCTCCCTGCCCCACACTCACACCTCCCCCACAATCTTCCCACCCCACATTCTCGCCCCCAACACTCCCCCCCCCGACTCTCCCCCGCTCCACTCTCTCCCCGCCCCACATTCTCCACACCCCCCACACCCTCCCCCCCTCCACACTCTCCCCCACCCACACTCTCCCCGTCCACACTCTCCCTACCCCACACTCTCCCCCAACAATCTCCACACTCTCCCCCCACACACTCCTCCCACCCACACTGTCCCCAGTCCAACACTCTCCCCCCCCACACTCTCCACACTCTCCCCCCACGCTCTCCCCACCCCACACTCTCCCCCCCAAAACGCTCCCCCCCCACACTCTCCCCCCCCCACACTCCCCCTCCCCACACTCTTCCCCCCACACTCTCCCCCCCACGCTCTCCCCACCCCACACTCTCCCCCCAAACCCCCCCCCCCACACTCTCCCCCCCCACACACTCCCCCTCCCCACACTCTTCCCCCCCACACTCTCCCCCCCACGCTCTCCCCACCCCACACTCTCCCCCCCACACAGTCCCCACCCCACACTCTCCCCCCAAAACGCTCCCCCCCCACACTCTGCCCCCCACACACTCCCCCTCCCCACACCCTACCCCCCACACACTCCCCACCCCACAATCTCTCCCCCCACACTCTCCACACACTCCCCCCACCACCATTCTCGCCCACCCCACACACTCCCCGCCCCACATTCCCCAGCCCACATTGTGCCCACCTCACACTCTACCCCCCCCCACACTCTCGCCACCCACACTCTACCCCCACAATCTCCCCCACACACTCCCCCGACCACATACTCTCCCCCCACACACTCTTCCCACCCACACTCTCCCCCGTCCAACACTCTCCCCACCTCACACTCTGCCCCCTCCACACTCTCCCCCCCCAACACTCTCCCCCACCCAAACTCTCCCCCCCCAAACTCTCCCCCACCCAAACTCTCCCCCCCCAAACTCTCCCTCCCCACACTAGTCCCACCCCAAAACTCTCCCCCTACCCACACTCTCACCCCTCCACACTCTCCCCCTCCACACACTCCCCCCCACACTCTCCCCTCCACACTCTCCCCCCCACACTCTCCCCCTCCACACTCTCCCCTCCACACTCTCCCCCCCACACTCTCCCCCTCCACACTCTCCCCTCCACACTCCTCCCCCCCACACTCTGCATACTCTCCCCCCCTCCAGATTCTCCCCCCCACACTCTCCACACTCTCCCCAACCCCCACATGCTCCCTCTCCACATTCTCCCCACCCCTCATTCTACCCCCCCAAACTCTCCCTCCCCCACACTAGTCCCACCCCAACACTCTCCCCCCCTACACTCACCCCCCGCCACACTCTCCCCCAAACCACACTCTCCACACCCAACACTCTCCCCCCGCCACACTCTCCCCCACCCACCCTCTCCCCCTCCACCCTCTCCCCCCCGACACTCTTCCCACCCAACACTCTCCCCCCCTACAATCTCCCCCCCCACACACTCCACACTCTCCCCCCCACACCTCTCCCCCTCCCCACACCTTCCCCCCAACACACTCCCCACCCCACACTCTCCCCCCCACACACTCCACACTCTCCCCCCCAACACACTCCCCCTTCCCACACCCTCCACCCCACACACTCCCCACCCCACACTCTCCCCCCCACACACTCCCCTTCCCCACACCCTCCCCCCCCACACACTCCCCACCCCACACTCTCACCCCCCACACTCTCCACACTCTCCCCCCCCCCCACCATTCTCGCCCACCCACACTCTCCCTGCCCCACACTCTCCCCCACACTCTCCCCCAGCCCCACACTCTCTCCAGCCCCGCACTCTCCCCCCACCTACACTCTCCCCCGCCTACACTCTCCCCACCCCACACTCTCACCCACCCACACTCTCCCCCAACCACACACTCTCCCCACACACACACTCCCCCCCACACTCTCCCTGACCCACACTCTCCCCGCACAGACTCCCCCCACCCACACTCTCCCCCATCCAACACTCTCTCCCCCAACACTCTCCCCAGCCCACACTCTCCCCCGTCCAACACTCTCCCCCCCCACACTCTCCCCCACCCACACTCACCCCGTCCAACATTCTCCCACCCCACACTCTCCCCCGTCCAACACTCTCCCCCGTCCAACACTCTCCCCCCCCACACTCTCCCCCCACCCACACTCTCCCCCGCCCACACTCTCCCCCCACACTCTCCCCCCCACACACTCCCAACACACACACTCCTCCCACACACTCCCCCCCACCCACACTCTCCCCCGTCCAACACTCTCCCCCGTCCAACACTCTCCCCCCCCCACACTCTCCCCACCCCAGTCTCCTCGCACCACAATCTCCCCGCCCCACATTCTCCCCACCCACACTCTCCCTGACCCATACTCTCCCCACCCACAATCTCCCTGCCCCCACATCTCCAAACTCTCCCCCCCACACTCTCCACAATCCCCCCTCCAGATTTTCCTCCCACACTCTCCACACTCTCCCCCCTCCACACTCTCCCCTCAAAACTCTCCACACTCTCCCCCCTCCACGTTCTCCCCACCCCACATTCTACCCCCCCCAAACTCACCCTCCCCACACTCATCCCACCCCAACACTCTCCCCCCACAAAACTCTCCCACCCCACACTCTCCCCCCACAACACTCTCCCCCCCACACTCCCCACACCTCTCCGCCCCCACACTCTCCCCCACACAACACTCTCCCCCCCCACACTCTCCCCCTCCTCACACCCCACGCCCCCCCACACTCTCCCCCCCAAAATGCTCCCCCCCCACACTCTCCCCCCTCCCCACACCCACCCCCCCACACTCTCCCCCCCAAAACACTCCCCCCCACACTCTCCCCCCCCACACACTCCCCCTCCCCACACCCTCCCCCCACACTCTCCCCACCCAACACTCTCACCCCCCCACACTCTCCACACTCTACCCCCCCGCCACCATTCTTGCCCACCCACACTCTCCCCGTCCCCACACTCTCCCCCCACACTCTCTCCAGCCCCGCACTCTCTCCAGCCCCGCACTCGCCCCCCACCCACACTCTCCCTACCCCACACCCTCCCCCACCCACCACTCTCCCCCATCCATACTCTCCCCCCGCGCACACTCTCCCCACCCCACGCTGTCCCCACCCACACTCTCCCACCCAACACTCTCCACACACTCCCCACCCACACTCTCCCCCCATCACACACTCTCCCCCCCCACACTCTCCCAGACCCACGCTCTCCCCCCACACACTCCCCCCCCACCCACAACTCTCCCCCGTCCAACACTCTCCCCCCCCCACACTCTCCCCACCCCACACTCTCCCCCCCCACACTCTCCACATTCTCCCCCCCCACACTCTCCACCACCCCACACCTTCCCTCCCACACGCTCCCCCCCAAAAAAACGTTCCCCCTCGACACTCTCCCCTCCTACACCCTCCCTCCCCACACACTCTCCACCCCCACACTCTCCCCACCCAACACTCTCACCCTCCACACTCTCCCTCTCCACCATTCTCACCCACCCACACACTCCCCACTCCCCACACTCTGCCCCCAACACTCTCTCCAGCCCCGCACTCTCCCCCCACCCACACTCTCCCCCACCCACACTCTCCCCCACCCACACTCTCCCCACCCCACACTCTCCCCCCCCCACAATCTCCACACTCTCCCCCCCACACTCTCCCCCACCCACACACTCTCCCCACCCACACTCTACTGCTCCCACACTCTCACCCCCAACACTCTCCCCCCCGACTCTCCCCCCTCCCCACACCCTCCCCCCCCACACACTCCCCACCCCACACTCTCCCCCCAAAAACGCTACCCCCACACTCACCCCCCACACACTCCCCCTCCGCACACCTTCCCCCCCACACACTCCCCAACCCACACTCTCACCCCCCACACTCTCCACATTCTCCCCCCCCGGTACCATTCTCGCCCACCCCACACTGTCCCCACCCCACACTCTCCCCATCACACTCACCCCCACCCACACTCTCCCCTGCCCACACTCTCCCTACCCCACACTCTCAACCACCCACACTCTCCCCCACCCACACTCTCCCCCGCCCACACTCTCCCCCCACACTCTCCCCCCCCCATACACTCCCTGACCCACACTCTCCCCCCACACTCTCCCCCCCCATACACTCCCTGACCCACACCTCTCCCCCCACACACTCCCCCCCACCCACACTCTCCCCCGTCCAACACTCTCCCCCCCCCCACACTCTCCCCAGCCCACACTCCCCCACCCCACACTCTCCCCACCCCACAATCTCCCCACCTCACACTCTCCCCCCCACACAATCCCCCTGCCCTCACATTCTCCCCACCCACACTCTCCCTGACCCACACTCTCCCCCACCCACAATCTCCCGGCCCCACACACTCCACACTCTCCCCCCTCACACTCTCCCCTCCTCACACTCTGCCCCACCCACACTCTCCCCCTCCACACTCTAAAACTCTCCCCCCTCCACATTCTCCCCACCCCCCACACGCTCCCTCCCCACATTCTCCCCCACCCCACATTCTAACTCCCCAAACTCTCCCTCCCCACACTAGTCCCACCCCAACACTCTGCCCCCCACACTCACCCCCCGCCACACTCTCCCCAAACCACACCCTCCACACCCGACACTCTCCCCCACCCACACTCTCCCTCACACACACTCTCCCCCCCCTCCACATTCTCCCCCTCCACACACTCTCCCCCTCCACACCCTCCACACCCCACACTCTCCCCCACCCACACTCTCCCCCTCCACACTCTCCCCCTCCACACTCTCCCCCTCCACACTCTCCCCCCCACACTCTTCCCCCCCCACACTCTCCCCCTCCCCACACCTTCCCCCCCCACATACTCCCCCCAAAACGCTCCCCCCCCCACACTCTCCCCACCCACACTCTCCCCCCACACACTCCCCCGACCACACACTCTCCCCCCACACACTCTCCCCCCACCCACACTCTCCCCCCGTCTATCAGTCTCCCCCCCCACACTCTCCCCACCCCACACTCTCCCCCCGCCCACACACTCCCCCACCCTACACTCTCCACACCCACACTCTCCGCACCCACACTCTCCGCACCCACACTCTCCGCACCCACACTCTCCCCCCTCCACACTCTCCCCACCCCACATTCTACCCCCCCAAACTCTCCATCCCCACACTTGTCCCACCCCAACACTCTCCCCCCCCACACCTCACCCCCGCCACACTCTCCCCAAACCACACTCTCCACACCCCACACTCTCCCCCCTCACACTCTCCCCACCTCACACTCTCCCCCCTCCACACTCTCCCCCACCCACACTCTCCCCCCACCCACACTCTCCCCCTCCACACTCTCCCCCTCCACACTCTCCCCCCCAACACTCTCCGCACTCTCCCCCCCCACACTCTCCCTACCCCACACTCTCAACCACCCACACTCTCCCCCACCCACACTCTCCCCCGCCCACACTCTCCCCCCCCATACACTCCCTGACCCACACTCTCCCCCCACACTCTCCCCCCCCCCATACACTCCCTGACCCACACTCTCCCCCCACACACTCCCCCCCACCCCACACTCTCCCCCGTCCAACACTCTCCCCCCCCACACTCTCCCCCAGCCCACACTCCCCACCCCACACTCTCCCCCACCCCCACAATCTCCCCACCTCACACTCTCCCCCCCACACAATCCCCCTGCCTCACATTCTCCCCACCCACACTCTCCCTGACCCACACTCTCCCCACCCACAATCTCCCGGCCCCACACACTCCACACTCTCCCCCCTCACACTCTCCCCTCCTCACACTCTGCCCCACCCACACACTCTCCCCCTCCACACTCTAAAACTCTCCCCCCCTCCACATTCTCCCCACCCCCCACACGCTCCCTCCCCACATTCTCCCCACCCCACATTCTAACTCCCCAAACTCTCCCTCCCCACACTAGTCCCACCCCAACACTCTGCCCCCCACACTCACCCCCCGCCCACACTCTCCCCAAACCACACCCTCCACACCCGACACTCTCCCCCCACCCACACTCTCCCTCACACACACTCTCCCCCCTCCACATTCTCCCCCTCCACACTCTCCCCCCCTCCACACCCTCCACACCCCACACTCTCCCCCACCCACACTCTCCCCCCTCCCACACTCTCCCCCTCCACACCTCCTCCCCCTCCACACTCTCCCCCCCCACACACTTCCCCCCCACACTCTCCCCCTCCCCACCACCTTCCCCCCCACATACTCCCCCCAAAACGCTCCCCCCCCACACTCTCCCCACCCACACTCTCCCCCCACACACTCCCCCCGACCACACACTCTCCCCCCACACACTCTCCCCCCACCCACACTCTCCCCCCCGTCTATCAGTCTCCCCCCCCCACACTCTCCCCACCCCCACACTCTCCCCCGCCCCCACACTCCCCCACCCTACACTCTCCACACCCACACTCTCCGCACCCCACACTCTCCGCACCCACACTCTCCGCACCCACACTCTCCCCCCTCCACACTCTCCCCCACCCCACATTCTACCCCCCCCAAACTCTCCATCCCCACACTTGTCCCACCCCAACACTCTCCCCCCCCCACACTCACCCCCGCCACACTCTCCCCAAACCACACTCTCCACACCCCACACTCTCCCCCCTCACACTCCTCCCCACCTCACACTCTCCCCCCTCCACACTCCCCACTCTCCCCACCCACACTCTCCCCCACCCACACTCTCCCCCTCCACACTCTCCCCCTCCACACTCTCCCCCCCCCAACACTCTCCGCACTCTCCCCCCCCACACTCTCCCTACCCCACACTCTCAACCACCCACACTCTCCCCCCACCCACACTCTCCCCCCGCCCACACTCTCCCCCCCCCATACACTCCCTGACCCACACTCTCCCCCCACACTCTCCCCCCCCATACACTCCCTGACCCACACTCTCCCCCCCCACACACTCCCCCCACCCACACTCTCCCCCGTCCAACACTCTCCCCCCCCCACACTCTCCCCAGCCCACACTCCCCCACCCCACACTCTCCCCACCCCACAATCTCCCCACCTCACACTCTCCCCCCCCACACAATCCCCCTGCCTCACATTCTCCCCACCCACACTCTCCCTGACCCACACTCTCCCCACCCACAATCTCCCGGCCCCACACACTCCACACTCTCCCCCCCTCACACTCTCCCCTCCTCACACTCTGCCCCACCCACACTCTCCCCCTCCACACTCTAAAACTCTCCC
Source organism: Isurus oxyrinchus (assembly GCA_026770705.1). Lineage (NCBI taxonomy): Eukaryota > Metazoa > Chordata > Chondrichthyes > Lamniformes > Lamnidae > Isurus > Isurus oxyrinchus. The sequence goes on from JANJGN010000033.1 coordinate 18,101,944, forward strand.
CCCTCCACATTCTCCCCACCCCCCACACGCTCCCTCCCCACATTCTCCCCACCCCACATTCTAACTCCCCAAACTCTCCCTCCCCACACTAGTCCCACCCCAACACTCTCCCCCCACACTCACCCCCCGCCACACACTCTCCCCAAACCACACCCTCCACACCCGACACTCTCCCCCACCCACACTCTCCCTCACACACACTCTCCCCCTCCACATTCTCCCCCTCCACACTCTCCCCCTCCACACCCTCCACACCCCACACTCTCCCCCACCCACACTCTCCCCCTCCACACTCTCCCCACCTCACACTCTGCCCCCTCCACACTCTCTCCCCCAACACTCTCCCCCACCCACACTCTCCCCCTCCACACTCTTCCCACCCAACACTCTCCCCCCTACAATCTCCCCCCCCGCCACTCTCTCCACACTCTCCCCCCACCCACACTCTCCCCCCACCCTCTCCCCCCAACACTCTCCCCCCCAACACTCTCCCCACCCACACTGTCTCCTGCACACTCCTGCACTCCACCTGCCCCACACCAACCGCCCCCCTCCACTAAGCCCCCCCTCCCTCTCCCTCCTACCCCACCACTCCTGTCACTCCGGATGCTGTGAAATGGGGAAGGGCGGGCGGTGGTTTGGGGGGTGGGGGGGGGGGGGGGGGGGGGTTGGGTGGGGGTGGGGGTTGAAAACCCAACCCCTCCCTGTTGGAAACAGCCGGGCAAAAACCTCATGCCCTCTGGGGTCAGGGTTTCGGGGGTCAGGGGTCAGGGGTCAGGTCAGTGTGCCCAGCCCACTCTGCTCAGCACCAAAGCCAAGTCCAGGAATCAGAGGAAGCCTGGGTCATTGTCCCAATCCTAGCAACTGTTGCCGAGCGACCCTGGAACTAAGCTGCCTGGGTGATCGCTGGGAGGGGCCAATCCTTCAGGAACGTAGGGATGAAATTCCCAGGACACTGGAAGTGGCGACAGGGGGTGGGGGGGGGGAGGGGACCAATCACCCAGTCCACCCTCTTCTTAACTCAAAAGATATTGGAGGCGACGATGGGGTTGGGCGGGGGGGGAGAGAAGATTGACGGTCAAGAGTTAGCCAACCAGGTGACGGAGAGTCTGTTAACGTCCAACAAGGGTTGGGTGGGGGGTGGGGGGAGGGGTGGGGGGTTGGCGATGCGTTTGGGGAGGTGGGGGCAGTGAGGATGGCCAACGGCTGGCGGCGGTCAGAGCTCGCGGAATGACCCCTCTGAAAATGCGGCCTCGGCCAACCTGGTTGACCGATTGGGGGGGGGGGGGGGGGTTTGCCCCCGCGGGAAGTGGAGTGACCTCCGGGGCCAACGGAGTTGGGTCAAGACCCCCCTACGGGGGGCCACAAATGTTTGTCCTGTCGGTTTGTCTGTGGGCACTCGCGCCCACTCCCCTCCCTCCCTCCCTACCCCCCCCGCCAAACCCACGTGTGTGTGTGTTTGTGTGTCCCCCCACCACCCCACCCCCCCCCCCCCACCCCTCGGAGGCTTACCGTTCTCCGTGGGGACGTAGATATTGAGGTAGAGGCAATCCTCGCTTTGTTCCTGGATGTAGGTGGCCACATCGTCCAAGTTGGACAGGAACCAGACGGGCAGCATGACCTCGGGCAGCATGCCGTGGATGTTTTGCGGGCAGACGGGGGCGAACTGGGTGGCGTTGCGGACGTCGGTCCAGGAGGCGGGCGCCTCGGGAGGTTGAAAGCGCCGTTCGCCGATGGGCGGGGTGGCAAAGGGCACCCCCAGGTACTGCACCACCGGGCCCAGGATCTCGTTGTTCAGCTCCTTCCTCACCCCCCGCAGCTTGCCGTAGTTGGTGGCGACCACCGGGTACATCTCCTCCTGCTTCTGGCCGGACAGGAGGCCGAAGCAGGCCATAGCCTCCAGGGCCCACAGCAGGAGGCTCAGGTCAGAGGAGCGGCTCCGCAGCAGGAAGTCGGGGCACGCCTGACCCTGGGCGCTGGCCATCTTCCTCGTCGAGCTCCCCCGCCCACCCAGGGCGCTTTTGTCGGGGGTTGTTGGTGGGAGGAGGGTTGGGTGGGTGGGTGCGGGGGGGGTGGAAAACCAGGCCCAGGTCCCGCCCGCCGGCCTCAACTCCAACCCTTCCCGCTCGCCGGGTCTCAGCGGCCAAGAGGAGGCGGTCTCACTCCTGCCCTCCCCTCGTACTCCATGCCGCGCCGTGGCTTTCCATGTCACAACCTTGCCGGGGTCGGCGCCAAGTCTCCCCTCAGGACACCGAGGACATCAGGATCCCTGCAATGAGAAGTAGAGGGACTGTCATTCTCCCAGTGCGAGGGTGAATCAAAGACCAGACACATACCCAGAGGGAGCCACTTTGCCTCAAGCCGACAAGGCACGTTAAGGAGGGCGATGGTGGCATCGTGTCAACGTCACTCTACCCGAACACCTCCAATCCAGAGGCCCAGGCTGGTGCTCTGCGGACGTGGGTTCCAATCCAGCTGCTGGAACTCAAATTTAATTAATAAGTCTGGGATGGAAAGCTACTCTTAACAACGGTGACTGTGAAACCAACATCGACTGTCATAAAAACCCATCTGGCACCCCCCCCACCCCCGTTAGGGAGGGAAATCTGCCCTCCTTACCCGGTCTGGCCTACATGTGACTCCAGACCCACACAGCCACGGTGTTGACTCTTAACTGCCCCCCTCTGAAATGGACCGAGCCAGCCCACTCAGTTCAACTGAGGATGGATGACTAACTCTGGCCCAGCCAGCGACACCCACATCCCATGAGAGAATCAGTAAGAGTCAACCGATGGTACATTTGGCCATTTCGGTTTAGTGGTGTTAACGCGCTGACCGTTCACCCCATCTCACGTTATCGGACTCAGGTAATGATCCTGTCTTTAGGAAGTCAGTCTCCATTAACCGTGAGGCTCTCCTGCCCTGCTGGCACCATCACTGGGGTACATGCCAGCCATGCCCTCACCATCCCTCACCCAAGGGCTATTCCTCCAATGGTTACTGCAGCACACAACCAAGCACTTCCCAGCACGACTCCCTGGAGGACTATCAGGTGGTGGACGATGTTCCCATCCCTCCCGCTGGAGGGCACTGAGGCCAACTCTAGGGCCCAAACTCCACCCAGCCCCAGGCGGCCTACCCCCTCATGACCAGGGTCCTTCAGCATCCAGAGAGGGTGGGAGGATGGTGGGGGTGCAGAGAGAGGAACAATTTTATGCCCTAAGTACCCCCCAGTGCCCCAGTTGTTTGGCACTTTCTGTATCCAGTTCCGCCTGATGGTCGCTGGTTGGGTGGGCAATTCAGCTGGGGAGGGCTTCGCTGTGCCACTGAGGGGTCAGGGGTTTGGAGGGGGGGGCGGGAGAGGGGGTGGGGGTGGAAACGTATCGTCGGACAGCTCACCAGGCGGGAGTTCCGTTGGAATTTTACCCACTGTGCCCACGTTAAGATTATTTCTTTCACATGCCCGGCCCAGCACCCAGTCAATAATTCCAGGGCCCGCTAACAGCTCAAAGTCTGGCGCCAGGCAGCTGTGTCGTTACACTTCCACGTGGTGTTAGACAGTGAGAGGGCTCTCTCTCTCTCTCTCTCTCTTGCTTAGTACCACCCCTCCCTCTCCCCTCCGCAGCCCCACCTTTCAGGTCCATACACAAGCAAAGAGTCAGCCTCGATGCTGCTGCCTTTGTGTGGGTTCCCGCAGCGTCCAGTAAAGGGTTAACCCCAGGAAAACCGGACACTGGTGTAACTATGCTGCAACGAGGCATGACAAGAGGCTGAGGTCTGCTGGGATGCACAAGTACAACATTGTGTAGAGCGCTGAGATTCATATAGTTCTGTAAATAAGCAAGAATGTTTTTTTTTTCACAAGCAGCATAGGGTAGAATTCATTTAGATAAAAGCAAAATCCTGCGGATGCTGGCATTCTGAAACAAAAACAGCTGGAAGAAACTCAGCAGGTCTGGCAGCCTCTGCGGAGAGGGACACAGTTAACGTTTCGAATCTGAGTGACCCTTCCCTGAGGAAAAGTAGAAATGAGGTGAAATATAAGCTGGTAGAGGGCGGGTGGGACAGGTAGAGCTGGATAGAGGGCCAGCGATAGGTGGAGGCAAAGAAGAGATTGCCAAAGATGTCGTAGACAAAAGGTCAAAGGGGTGTTGACGGCGGTGATATTAGCTAAGGAATGTGCTAATGGGGACATTAAGGGTAGAAAGCAGGATGAGCAAGGGACAGATGGTCCTCGTGGGGGTGGGGGGGAAGGTGTTGAAATAGGCTAAAAGGTGGTCACATTCATTGTTAAGGTAACAGGCAAATCCTAAAGAAACCCCCAGAACTCAAAACAAAACATGGTGGCAGCGGTCAGAGTATGAAGATCCTTGACCTGCAAATCCTTGGAACAAGGACAAGAAGTGAAAAAAGGATGAAGGCTCACCAGAGAATGGGGGCATCGTGGGGTGCTGCAGATTCAAGCAGAGACACTCAGTCCAGCCGCAGTGTGTACAGATCGCAAACTACCGAGGCAGAAACAGATCCGGAGGTTAGGACAAGCATGGAGTCCGCAGTGACTCTTCCAGAGCCCCCTTCCGAAGCGCTGAGGGCTTGTTGCAGGCTCAACGCTGGAGCAATTGGAGGAAGGGATTCTCCAGGCACACAAAAGCCTCAGGCTTGCATAAGGAGGATCAGAAGCGTCAGGTCAGCACTTTACTCTACGCAGTAGGGACCATAGCAGCCAGGCAGGGCATCAATCAGGCTCTGAGCTCATAGAAGGGAGTCCTCCAGCCATTCGATTCATACTTGATCATTGAGGGAGTGAAATTGAACAAAAGGGGTCAAAAACCAGGCGAAATCTGCGGGCTCATTTCTAAATGACCTGTTCAGATTCGCGGAGAATTGTGACTATGGGAGATTAATCCATACGTGATTGTATAGTGGTTGGAGTCTTGGATGAAACCTTGTCAGGTCTTTTGCAAATGAGAGAAGATTTAACTCTCACAAAGGCTGTACAAATAACGTAACAGACTGAGCCGGGGAAGCAAAACAGAGTGGTTTTTTTGGGGGGAAAGTGATGTCCCCTGGGGGGAAAAAAAATGATTTAAGTTATTCAATATGTCAGAGACTAAACAAAGCCGTCATCTTGAGATGCTCTCAGTGTGGTGGGGAAAACCCTACATGAGCAGGAAGAATGCCCAGCAGGGGGAGCCGAGTGCCACAACTGTAGGAGGCTCGGACGTTTTAAAATATTCTGCAGATCCAAAGTTCCGATAGCTCATAGGAATAAAGAAAGAACAACAGAACCAAGTAAAACCCAAGAGAAGTGGAAGTCCCATAGCAAAAAAAAAACAAATAACCTTCTTAGGAGAAGTTATCCAAACAGAAAGTTATCATTAGAGCATCAATTTAGAAGTTGATGGTCACCCCACAGGATTCAAGCTAAATACCGGGGCAGGTGTTTCAGTATCATCTGATGAAGCAAAATGGCTTAAAAATATCACATTCCGGCCATCCTCCATCCAGTTACAAGGTCCAGGAGGGACAACAGTAAAAGTAAGAAGCCAACAAAAGTAGGGAGGTCATGTTGGAGTTGTATAGAACCTTGGTGAGGCCACAGCTGGAGTACTGTGTGCAGTTCTGATCACCACATTATAGGAAGGATGTGATTGCACTGGAGGGGGTGCAGAGGAGATTCACCAGGATGTTGCCTGGGATGAAACATTTAAGTTATGAAGAAAGGTTGGATAGACTTGGGTTGTTTTCATTGGAGCAGAGAAGACTGAGGGGTGACCTGATCGAGGTGTACAAGATTATGAGGGGCATGGACAGGGTGGATAGGGGGCAGCTGTTCCCCTTAGTTGAAGGGTTGGTCACGAGGGGGCATAAGTTCAAGGTGAGGGGCAGGAGGTTTAGAGGGAATGTGAGGAAAAGCTTTTTTATCCAGAGAGTGGTGAGGGTCTGGAATGCACTGCCTGGGAGGGTGGTGGAGGCGGGTTGCCTCACATCCTTTAAAAAGTACCTGGATGAGCACTTGGCACGTCATAACATTCAAGGCTATGGGCCAAGTGCTGGTAAATGGGGTTAGGGAGGTAGGTCAGGTGTTTCTCACGTGTCAGTGCAGACTCGATGGGCCGAAGGGCCTCTTCTGTGATTCTGTGAACACTTGGCAAGATTAAGGCACAAGGATAAAGAAATTATTGAGCCCTGGTATGTGATACTGAACCAGGAGTCATCATTATTGAGCAGAAAAGCATACTTCCAGCTGAAGCTAATGAAATGTGAAGATCCAATATTGTATTCAGGAATGAATTTCCATCCCCATTTTCAGGGTTAGGAAAGCTGGGGACAGAATATTACACCCCTAAGGGTGGATGCTAAGCCTATATGTCTCTTCACAGTGAGGAATGTCCCTCGTCCACTCTCAGTCAAAGTCAAGAGTGAGATTGTATATATGTTACAACGAGGGGTCATTGCCCCAGTAACCAGACCGATGAGCTGGTGCTCTGGCATGGTCACAGTACCAAAGCCCCAGTGACTCAGCTAGAACCTGTGTGGACTTGATTCAATTGAACAAGTCAGTAGAGCACGAGATCCACCCAATGGCCTCAGTGGATGAAAGTCTCACCAAACGAGCAAAAAGCACCCTCGTCACAAAATGTGATGCTAACAGCAGCTTCTGGCAATTGCCTCTGGGCAAAGGATTCAGGTTGTTAACTACCTTTACCTGCCGGTTTGGTCGTTACTGTTCTAACAGGTAAACCATTGCTTCTGCACCTGAGATATTCCAAAGAGCGAGGTCTCAGACCCCGGAGGGTATGGAAGGAGCAGCATGCCCTACGGGTGACAGTCTCATACCTGGTTCATCGAGGCAAGTACATGAGGGTGGAGCGAGAGCAGTCCTCAAAGTCCTACAAGGAAGCAAGTTTGACACTAGACGACTAACGTGAGTTCGCGAAGCCTACAATCAAAGTCTTGGGCCACCTTGTGCGAGCTTCAGGAATCAGGCTGAGCTGCAGGAAACCCAAGGTCATGAGAGAGTCCCCACAGCCTAAAAACATCGCACAATCACAAAGGTGTCTCGGCTTGGTCAATCAAGCAGGTCCGTTCCTACTAAACCTGACAGAAATCAAAAAACCATCATGACAGCCGTTTGAACAAGGTCAACAGTGGTCCTGGAATGTGAGCCAGCAAAAGACTCAAAAATCTCCCAGTTTCATGAGCAGTTCTTGCACACTATGATCCACAATTGTAGCAGCGGACACATAATCTACTGGCTTGGGCGCAGTGCTCTTTCAAATTCAAAAAGGCGGACAGAGAAGGCCGGTTTATTATGCCTCAAGATCTCTCACGGACAGAGAGGAGAGATATGCAACTGTTTAGAAAGAAGCAAGAGCAGCCACGTGGACCTGTGAGAAGCTCTCTGATTAGGTCATGGGATTAAGGCTTAAAATTGAAACCAACCACAAACCATTAGTGACTCTTCTTAGCCTAAGGGAAAATTGCAACGAGGCTGCCTGGAATTCAACACTTTAGACTGAGACACGTGAGATATGATTCAGTTACTGAGTATGTTCGAGAGCAGTGCCAGATGCCAGCAGATGCATTATGAACAATCCCAGTGGAAGGAGTCAAGCTGAAAGATTTAAATTTTATTGAGGAAGTGGAAGCATAAATTTCACTCATTATTGATCACTTACCAGCCACTGAGAAGAAATGACAGGATGTTAAACAAGCACCAGGCTGATGAGTACAATACAATAAGAGTATTGCCAGAATGGATGGCCGGATTATACTCCTAACCATCCAGTACTTCACCAATATGTCAAACAGACAAAACATTTCGCAATCATCAGTGATTTCCTTGTTTTTAACAACAGGTTCGTCATTCCTAAAACACTTTGACTCAACATTATCCAGAAAATTCATCAAGGTCACTCAGGAATAGTGAAATGCCAAATAAGAGCCCAGCAGTCGGCCTGGTGGCCAAGTATTAGTCACCCCATTGAAGGGTTAATTGCCTTACGTGTGCAATGAATATCCAATATCTCCAGAGGGAACCACTAGCACCCTCCACTTCTCCTTCGAGGCGTCTGCGAGTGGATTTATTTGACTTCAAAGGCAAAGCTTTCATTGGCGTCACTGATCACTGCTCCAGATGGTCGAAAGTGCGTAGACCGCACAGCACCGCGGGCGGAGGCAGTCACTACATCGTGACAGAGAGTCTG
>JANJGN010000033.1:18112653-18115153 GCA_026770705.1 Isurus oxyrinchus
GACACACACACATACACACACACACATATAGACAGACACACACACCCACACACACATATAGACAGACAGACACACACACATACACACACACACACACACACAGACACACACACACACACAGACACACACATATAGACAGACAGACACACACACATACACACACACACACACAGACACACACACACACACACACAGACACACACACACACACACAGACACACACATATAGACAGACAGACACACACACATACACACACACACGCACAGACAGACACACACACCCACAGACAGAGACAGACACACACACAGACAGACAGGCAGACACACAGGAAAACAAAACTTGCCACCTGTATCTCTCACAATGAAGTTGTGTCTCGATTGAAGGTGAGATTAAGTTTGCCATGTTGCTTACTCTACATCTTAATCAAAAACGTACCAAATACTCATCAGAAAGAATGTGGAAGGTGCCTTAAAAATGCAGTTGGTGTCCAGTGATCATTCCTGGGCCCACCCGCACACCCCAGGAAGGATTTATTTGCCTTGGAGGAGGGGCTAGTTGGGCAGTGCAGATTCACCAGAATGATACCGGGACTCAGAGGGTTAATCTCCGAGGACAGGTCACCCAGGCTGGGCTTGTGTTCCCTCCAGTTCAGAAGGTTAAGGGGTGATCTAATCGAGGGGTTTAAGATGATTAGAGGCTTGGATAGGGTCGATAGAGAGAAACTCTTCTCTCTGGTGGTGGGGAGCGAGGGGAGAGTGGAGTCCAGAACAAAGTTGGGGTGGTGCAGAGCCTTAAAATTCGAGCCAAGCCATTCGGGGGTGATGTCAGGAAGCACTTCCTCACACAAAGGGGAGGTGAAATCTGGAACTCTCTCCGCCCCCCTCCCACCCCCCCACCACTCCCCCCCCCCCCAACACAAAAGCTGTTGAGGCCTTGGGTAGAGGGAGGGGGTCAACTGAAGATCTCAAAACTGAGATTGGGAGATTTTAGCTGGCGAAGGGGATTAACGATGGCAGAACCAGGGTGGGTTAATGCAGTTAAGATGCAGATCAACCCATGATCTAACTGTAAAAACAGGATAGACCCGAGGGGCTGAATGGCCTCCTCCTACCTCCAAAAAAAGCCTTCCCTTTCTAATTATTCACACAGTCAGAAACGTTCATCTTCTCCAGTTGTACAAATGGATAACACAGAAGGAAGCCATTCAGCCCATTATCCCTGCGCTGTGATAACAATAGCAGCAAGGGTTCCCCTAACTCCATTTTCCTGGGCACTTCTGTGTTTTTTTGTTAAACTTGGTAAGTCTTTATCCAGTTCCTTCTCAACCGGCCTGTTCACCAGCTACAAACACAGCTGCCCCACCTTCCAATAACCCTCCGTCTGGAAAAGGAATCCTCTAATATACAAAGCTCTAGTTAGGCCTCAGCTGGAGGACTGTGTCCTAGTTCTGGGCCCCGCGCCGTAGGAAGGATGTCTAAGGCCTGGGAGAGGGTGCGGAGGAGATTTACCCAGAATGGGACCAGGGATGAGGGACTTCAGTTCATGTGGAGAGAGACTGGAGAAGCTGGGATTGTTCCCCTTGGAGCAGAGGAGGTTAAGGGGGAGATTTATTCAATATGATGAGGGGTTTGGATAGAGTGAACAAGGAGAAACAGTTTCCAGTGGCGGGAGGGTCGGTAACCAGAGGGACACAGGTTGAGGAGAATCGGGAAGTGAACCAGAGGGGCAGATGAGGAGAATTTGTTATTCACACAGCGAGTTGTTGTGGATCTGGAAGGCACTGCCTGAAAGGGCGGTGGGAGCAGATTCAACAGGAACTTTCAAAATGGGGGAATTGGAGAAATAGTTGAAGGGGGAAAACATGTAGGGCCGTGGGAGAAGGAGCAGGGAGGAGTGTGGGACTAATGAAATAGATTTTTCAAAGAACAAGCACAGGTATGATGGCCAGAATGTCTCCATCTGTGTAAGAAATCTCTCTGCTCCTCCGCACTTTCAGTGACCATTCTGACTCGCCAGCCATAATTACACACTGGCTGATTCATTTTGCTTCCTTAACGATTCATCATTGTGGGAACGATTATTGATCTTCTCTAACCCTTTCCTGTTGCTTCAACACAGGTTCTATTTGTGTCCCTCACCCCTGCCCCTCCAAAATACCGACACACTCCCTGTGTCCCCCTGTAAATACTGACACACTCCCTGTGTCCCCCTGTAAATACTGACACACTCCCCATGTCCCCCTGTAAATACTGACACACTCCCCGTGACCACCTGTAAATACTGACACACTCCCCGGGTACCCCTGTAAATACTGACACACTCCCCGTGTCCCCCTGTAAACACTGACACACTCCCCGTGTCCCCCTGTAAACACTGATACACTCTCCTGGGGACTCCCTGTAAATACTGACACACTCCTCAGGGACCTCCCATAAATACTGACACGCTCACTTTGTCACTCTGTAAATACTGACACACTCCCCGTGTCCCCCTGCAAAT
>JANJGN010000033.1:18122653-18233827 GCA_026770705.1 Isurus oxyrinchus
TACCTACCTAATCCCATTTACCAGCACTTGGCCCATAGCCTTGAATGTTATGATGTGCCAAGTGCTCATCCCAGGTACTTTTTAAAGGATGTGAGGCAACCCACCTCCACCACCCTCCCAGGCAGTGCATTCCAGACCCTCACCACCCTCTGGGTAAAAAAGTTTATCCTCACATCCCCCCCTAAACCTCCTGCCCCTCACCTTGAACTTATGCCCCCTTGTGACTGACCCTTCAACTAAGGGGAACAGCTGCTTCCTATCCACCCTGTCCATGTCCCTCGTAATCTTGTACACCTCGATCAGGTCGCCCCTCAGTCTTCTCTGCTCCAACAAAAACAACCCAAGTCTATCCAACCTCTCTTCATAACTTAAATGTTTCATCCCAGGCAACATCCTGGTGAATCTGCTCTGCACTCCCCCCCACCATCCACTTCCAGTTGTTGGCTCTCCTTTGCTTAAGGAGAAATCCACGATCTCGATGGGATTCTGTCAGGACCTTTTTACTAACATGCGCCCCAACCGGAGAAAACGGCCGGAATTTTCCAGCCCCTCACACGGGTGGAATCTTCCGGTCCCGCCGGCGTGAACGGAGACCCCAATCCTGGCCGGCCCTGCGGCGTGAACGGAGACCCCAATCCTGGCCGGCCCTGCGGCGTGAACGGAGACCTCAATCCTGGCCGGCCCTGCGGCGTGAACGGAGACCTCAATCCTGGCCGGCCCTGCGGCGTGAACGGAGACCTCAATCCTGGCCGGCCCTGCGGCGTGAACGGAGACCTCAATCCTGGCCGGCCCTGCGGCGTGAACGGAGACCTCAATCCTGGCCGGCCCTGCGGCGTGAACGGAGACCTCAATCCTGGCCGGCCCTGCGGCGTGAACGGAGACCCCAATCCTGGCCGGCCCTGCGGCGTGAACGGAGACCTCAATCCTGGCCGGCCCTGCGGCGTGAACGGAGACCTCAATCCTGGCCGGCCCTGCGCGGGTTGGTCTGCAAAATCCCGGCCTTTCAACTTCTCTTTTCTAAAAACCCTCAAACGTGACCCAATATATAAGGTGACTTTCCTTAAGAAGATGAAGAACAACTGTCCGTCCTCCTCCAGCGTTAAGCTGACATTAGCTGGAAATGTAAACTGGAATGAAGACAAGAAGCATTAGCCCAGGACGGAGGCTACGGGCTGTAAGCCTGCTTCAGAGGCATTAACTCGTTCGGAATGGCTCATCTGGAGCCTCTGTGGTGAATGAGGTTTGTAATGCAGGCCCCTCCGCTGCTACTGTAGAGGGTCAGTGCCGCCATCTCCATGGTCCTGAGCCCACACCTCAGTGTTTTGGAGAGAGGATGCCTGTTTTGGTTATATCCCCTCTCCATAAGACATAGGATCAGAAATTAGGCCATTCGGCCCATCGAGTCTGCTCCGCCATTCAATCATGGCTGATAAGTTTCTCAACCCCATTCTCCTTGTAACCTTTGACCCCCTTACCAATCAAGAACCTATCTATCTCGGTCTTAAATACACTCAATGACCTGGCCTCCACAGCCTTCTGTGGCAATGAATTCCATAGATTCACCACTCTCTCGTTAAAGAAGTTTCTCCTCATCTCTGTTCTAAAAGGTCTTCCCTTTACTCTGAGGCTGTGCCCTCGGGTCCTAGTCTCTCCTACTAATGGAAACATCTTCCCCACGTCCACTCTATCCAGGCCTTTCAGTATTCTGTAAGTTTCAATCAGATCTCATTGAAATTGTGACAGGGGTGGACAGACAGGAAGCCGGGGGGGTGGGCCTAGAATTCGTTTACAGGATGTGGGAGTCACTGGCTGGGCCCAGCATTTATTGCCCATCCCTAATTGCCCCTTGAGAAGGTGGTGGTGAGCTGCCTTCTTGAGCCGCTGCAGTCCATGTGGTGTAGGTACACCCACAGTGCTGTTAGGGAGGGAGTTCCAGGATTTTGACCCAGCGACACTGAAGGAACGGTGATATATTTCCAAGTCAGGCTGGTGAGTGACTTGGAGGGGAACTTCCAGGTGGTGATGTTCCCCATGTGTCTGCTGCCCTTGTCCTTCTAGATGGTAGTGGTCATGGGTTTGGAAGGTGCTGTCTAAGGAGCCTTGGTGAGTTGCTGCAGTGCATCTTGTAGATGGTACACACGCTGCTGCTACTGGGATAGGCAGATTTTTGGAAATTAAGGGCTAGGGGGAGCAGGCAGGAAAATGGAGTTAAAGCCAAGATCAGCCTGGTCGTTTTGAATGGCGGAGCAGACTCAATGGGCCGAATGGCCTATAATCCTGCTCCTACTTACATCCTCACGTTCTCTTCAGTACAAACGATGCTGAGACGTTGGATCTTAGTTCCGGCCTAACGCAGGGGACAATATGATGCTACCTGTCTTGTCCCAGCAGCCCCCAGGTGAATTTGGACCCCAGGCACCATGTGGGGCCCTCAGATGGTCCTTTGACCCAAGACAGTGACCACTGGAAGGCTGCCTGGGGTAGATGGGAGCAGTTCCAGCGTCCGGGAACTGCCTGAATCTCGGAGAGTGCCAACGGAGAAAAAGGAACTTCAAACGTTTCCCAACTCCGACCTGGAAACTTTGGGGAAGCAAAGCACAGGACTATCCCCGGGGGTGACATTCCCTGTCCACTACACCCCTCCGGCCACCCCACTGACCCACCCCGCCCTGGCCTTCAAGCTCAGAGAGAGAGAGTGTTAGAGAAACGGAGAAGCAGAGGGGACAAAGGAATATGGACAGGGTTCAAGGGAAGATACCACAAATCAGCAGGTGAGAGGGAAACACGGAGAGACCAGGAGGGAACAGATTGCATTTATATAGCACCTTCAACATTGTGAAAGGTCCCGAGGCACATTGCAGTGACATTAGAAAATAAAACCGGACATCGATTCACATGAGGAGATATTAGGGACAGATGACCGAAAATGTGGTCAGAGAGACAGGGTTTAAGGAGGGTCTAAAAGGAGGAGGGAGGGCAGAGAGGATTAGGGAGGGAATTCCAGAGCCCAGGGCCCCAGGCAGCTGAAGGCCCGGCCGCCAATGGTGGGGTGATGGGGATCGGGGGATGGTCAAGAGGCCAGAATTGGAGGAGCGCAGAGAGCTTGGAGGGTTACACAACACTGGTGTAGGAAACCACAGACAAACACAGGAAAGAACAGTGAGTGAGAGACAGGAAGAGTGAGTGAGGTATGGGAACAGGGAGAGAGACACAGGAACAGTGAGCAAGAAACAGGAACAGTGAGCGAGAGACAGGGACAGTGAGTGAGAGACGGGAACAGTGAGCGAGAAACGGGAACAGTGAGAGAGACACAGGAACAGTGAGCGAGACAGGAACAGTGAGAGAGACAGGAACAGTGAGAGAGACACAGGAACAGTGACAGAGACACAGGAACAGTGAACGAGAGACACAGGAACAGTGAGAGAGACACAGGAACAGTGAGTGAGACGGGAACAGTGAGAGAGAGACGGGAACAGTGAGAGAGACACAGGAACAGTGAGAGAGACACAGGAACAGTGAGCGAGACGGGAACAGTGAGAGAGAGACAGGAACAGTGAGTGAGAGACGGGAACAGTGAGAGAGACACAGGAACAGTGAGAGAGACACAGGAACAGTGAGAGAGAGACGGGAACAGTGAGAGAGACACAAGAACAGTGAGAGAGACACAGGAACAGTGAGAGAGAGACGGGAACAGTGAGAGAGACACAGGAACAGTGAGAGAGAGACAGGAACAGTGAGTGAGAGACGGGAACAGTGAGAGAGACACAGGAACAGTGAGAGAGACACAGGAACAGTGAGTGAGTGACAGGAACAGTGAACGAGAGACACAGGAACAGTGAGTGAGACACAGGAACAGTGAGAGACAGGAACAGTGAGAGAGACACAGGAACAGTGAGAGAGACACGGGAACAGTGAGTGAGACACAGGAACAGTGAGAGAGACACAGGAACAGTGAGAGAGACACAGGAACAGTGAGTGAGTGACAGGAACAGTGAGTGAGACACAGGAACAGTGAGAGAGACACAGGAACAGTGAGTGAGAGACGGGAACAGTGAGACACAGAAACAGTGAGTGAGACACAGGAACAGTGAGAGAGACACAGGAACAGTGAGTGAGAGACGGGAACAGTGAGACACAGAAACAGTGAGTGAGAGACAGGAACAGTCAGAGAGACACAGGAACGGTGAGTGAGTGACAGGAACAGTGAACGAGAGACAGGAACAGCGAGTGAGGCACAGGAACAGTGAGAGAGACACGGGAACAGTGAGTGAGTGACAGGAACAGTGAACGAGAGACAGGAACAGTGAGAGAGACACAGGAACAGTGAGTGACAGGAACAGTGAGTGAGACACAGGAACAGTGAGAGAGACACAGGAACAGGGAGTGACAGGAACAGTGAGAGAGACACAGGAACAGTGAGAGAGACACAGGAACAGTGAGTGAGACACAGAAACAGTGAGTGAGAGAAAGGAACAGTGAGTGAGACACAGGAACAGTGAGCGAGAGACAGGAACAGTGAGTGAGGCACAGGAACAGTGAGAGAGACACAGGAACAGTGAGTGAGACACAGGAACAGTGAGAGAGAGACAAAAACAGTGAGTGAGGCACAGGAACAGTGAGAGAGACACAGGAACAGTGAGGGAGACACAGGAACAGTGAGTGAGTGACAGGAACAATGAACGAGAGACAGGAACAGTGAGAGAGACAGAGGAACAGTGAGTGACAGGAACAGTGAGTGAGACACAGGAACAGTGAGTGACAGGAACAGTGAGTGAGACACA
This sequence comes from Isurus oxyrinchus, assembly GCA_026770705.1. Taxonomy (NCBI): domain Eukaryota; kingdom Metazoa; phylum Chordata; class Chondrichthyes; order Lamniformes; family Lamnidae; genus Isurus; species Isurus oxyrinchus. The sequence continues at coordinate 18,127,435 of JANJGN010000033.1, forward strand.
GGAACAGTGAGAGAGACACAGGAACAGTGAAAGAGACACAGGAACAGTGAGTGACAGGAACAGTGAGTGAGACACAGGAACAGTGAGTGACAGGAACAGTGAGTGAGACACAGGAACAGTGAGTGACAGGAACAGTGAGTGAGACACAGGAACAGTGAGAGAGACACAGGAACAGTGAGAGAGACACAGGAACAGTGAGTGACAGGAACAGTGAGTGAGACACAGGAACAGTGAGTGACAGGAACAGTGAGTGAGACACAGGAACAGTGAGTGACAGGAACAGTGAGTGAGACACAGGAACAGTGAGAGAGACACAGGAACAGTGAGTGACAGGAACAGTGAGTGAGACACAGGAATAGTGAGAGAGACACAGGAACAGTGAGTGAGAGACGGGAACAGTGAGACACAGAAACAGTGAGTGAGAGACAGGAACAGTGAGTGAGACACAGGAACAGTGAGAGAGAGACAGGAACAGTGAGAGAGACACAGGAACAGTGAGTGAGACACAGGAACAGTGAGTGAGACACAGGAACAGTGAGAGAGAGACAGGAACAGTGAGTGAGGCACAGGAACAGTGAGAGAGACACAGGAACAGTGAGTGAGACACAGGAACAGTGAGAGAGACACAGGAACAGTGAGGGAGACACAGGAACAGTGAGTGAGTGACAGGAACAATGAACGAGAGACAGGAACAGTGAGAGAGACACAGGAACAGTGAGTGACAGGAACAGTGAGTGAGACACAGGAACAGTGAGTGACAGGAACAGTGAGTGAGAGATGGGAACAGTGAGCGAGAGACAGGAACAGTGAGAGACAGGAACAGTGAGTGAGACACGGGAACAGTGAGTGAGAGACAGGAACAGTGAGAGAGACACAGGAACAGTGAGAGAGACACAGGAACAGTGAGTGAGAGACGGGAACAGTGAGCGAGAGACAGGAACAGTGAGTGAGAGACGGGACAGTGAGCGAGAGACAGGAACAGTGAGAGAAACACAGGAACAGTGAGTGAGAGACAGGAACAGTGAGCGAGACACAGGAACAGTGAGAGAGACACAGGAACAGTGAGAGAGACACAGGAACAGTGAGCGAGAGACAGGAACAATGAGAGAGACAGGAACAGTGAGAGAGACACAGGAACAGCGAGAGAGACACAGGAACAGTGAGAGAGAGACACAGGAACAGTGAGAGAGACACAGGAACAGTGAGAGACAGGAACAGTGAGCGAGAGACGGGAACAGTGAGAGAGACACGGGAACAGTGAGTGAGATACAGGAACAGTGAGCGAAAGACAGGAACAGTTAGAGAGACACAGGAACAGTGAGCGAGAGACAGGAACAGTGAGTGAGTCACAGGAACAATGAGTGAGATACAGGAACAGTGAGCGAGAGACAGGAACAGGGAGAGAGACACAGGAACAGTGAGAGACAGGAACAGTGAACGAGAGACAGGAACAGTGAGTGAGAGACAGGAACAGTGAGAGAGAGACAGGAACAGTGAGAGAGACACAGGAACAGTGAGCGAGAGACAGGAACAGTGAGTGAGTCACAGGAACAATGAGTGAGATACAGGAACAGTGAGCGAGAGACAGGAACAGGGAGAGAGACACAGGAACAGTGAGAGACAGGAACAGTGAACGAGAGACAGGAACAGTGAGAGAGAGACAGGAACAGTGAGAGACAGGAATAGTGTGAGAGACACAGGAACAGTGAGTGAGAGACAGCAACAGTGAGAGAGACAGAGGAACAGTAGTGAGAGACGGGAACAGTAAGTGAGAGACAGGAACAGTGAGTGAGACACAGGAACAGTGAGAGAGACACAGGAACAGTGAGAGAGAGACAGGAACAATGAGTGAGTGACGGGAACAGTGAGAGAGAGACAGGAGCAGTGAGTAGTGATAGGAACAGTGAGTGAGACACAGGAACAGTGAGCGAGAGACGGGAACAGTGAGTGAGAGACAAGAACAGTGAGTGAGACACAGGAACAGTGAGAGACACATAGGGACAGTGAGTGAGTGATAGGAACAGTGAGTGAGACACAGGAACAGTGAGAGAGAGACAGGAACAGTGAGAGAGACACAGGAACAGTGAGTGAGACACAGGAACAGTGAGAGAGAGACAGGAACAGTGAGTGAGGCACAGGAACAGTGAGAGAGACACGGGAACAGTGAGTGAGACACAGGAACAGTGAGAGAGACACAGGAACAGTGAGGGAGACACAGGAACAGTGAGTGAGTGACAGGAACAATGAACGAGAGACACGAACAGTGAGAGAGACACAGGAACAGTGAGTGACAGGAACAGTGAGTGAGACACAGGAACAGTGAGTGACAGGAACAGTGAGTGAGAGATGGGAACAGTGAGCGAGAGACAGGAACAGTGAGAGACAGGAACAGTGAGTGAGACACGGGAACAGTGAGTGAGAGACAGGAACAGTGAGAGAGACACAGGAACAGTGAGAGAGACACAGGAACAGTGAGTGAGAGACGGGAACAGTGAGCGAGAGACAGGAACAGTGAGTGAGAGACGGGACAGTGAGCGAGAGACAGGAACAGTGAGAGAAACACAGGAACAGTGAGTGAGAGACAGGAACAGTGAGCGAGACACAGGAACAGTGAGAGAGACACAGGAACAGTGAGAGAGACACAGGAACAGTGAGCGAGAGACAGGAACAATGAGAGAGACAGGAACAGTGAGAGAGACACAGGAACAGCGAGAGAGACACAGGAACAGTGAGAGAGAGACACAGGAACAGTGAGAGAGACACAGGAACAGTGAGAGACAGGAACAGTGAGCGAGAGACGGGAACAGTGAGAGAGACACGGGAACAGTGAGTGAGATACAGGAACAGTGAGCGAAAGACAGGAACAGTTAGAGAGACACAGGAACAGTGAGCGAGAGACAGGAACAGTGAGTGAGTCACAGGAACAATGAGTGAGATACAGGAACAGTGAGCGAGAGACAGGAACAGGGAGAGAGACACAGGAACAGTGAGAGACAGGAACAGTGAACGAGAGACAGGAACAGTGAGTGAGAGACAGGAACAGTGAGCGAGAGACAGGAACAGTGAGAGAGACACAGGAACAGTGAGCGAGAGACAGGAACAGTGAGTGAGTCACAGGAACAATGAGTGAGATACAGGAACAGTGAGCGAGAGACAGGAACAGGGAGAGAGACACAGGAACAGTGAGAGACAGGAACAGTGAACGAGAGACAGGAACAGTGAGAGAGAGACAGGAACAGTGAGAGACAGGAATAGTGTGAGAGACACAGGAACAGTGAGTGAGAGACAGGAACAGTGAGAGAGACAGAGGAACAGTAGTGAGAGACGGGAACAGTAAGTGAGAGACAGGAACAGTGAGTGAGACACAGGAACAGTGAGAGAGACACAGGAACAGTGAGAGAGAGACAGGAACAATGAGTGAGTGACGGGAACAGTGAGAGAGAGACAGGAGCAGTGAGTAGTGATAGGAACAGTGAGTGAGACACAGGAACAGTGAGCGAGAGACGGGAACAGTGAGTGAGAGACAAGAACAGTGAGTGAGACACAGGAACAGTGAGAGACACATAGGAACAGTGAGTGAGTGATAGGAACAGTGAGTGAGACACAGGAACAGTGAGAGAGAGACAGGAACAGTGAGAGAGACACAGGAACAGTGAGTGAGAGACAGGAACAGTGAGCGAGAGACAGGAACAGTGAGAGACACAGGAACAGTGAGCGAGAGACGGGAACAGTGAGCAAGAGACAGGAACAGTGAGAGAGACACAGGAACAGTGAGTGAGACACAGGAACAGTGAGAGAGACACAGGAACAGTGAGCAAGAGACAGGAACAGTGAGAGAGACACAGGAACAGTGAGTGAGACACAGGAACAGTGAGAGAGACACAGGAACAGTGAGAGAGACAGAGGAACAGTGAGTGAGAGACAGGAACAGTGAGACACAGAAACAGTGAGTGAGAGACAGGAACAGTGAGTGAGACACAGGAACAGTGAGAGAGACAGAGGAACAGTGAGTGAGAGACAGGAACAGTGAGACACAGCAACAGTCAGTGAGACACAGGAACAGTGAGAGAGACACGGGAACAGTGAGTGAGACATAGGAACAGTGAGAGAGACATAGGAACAGTGAGCGAGGGACAGGAACAATGAGTGAGAGACGGGAACAGTGAGCGAGAGACAGGAACAGTGAATGAGAGACAGGAACAGTGAGAGAGACACAGGAACAGTGAGAGAGAGACAGGAACAGTGAGTGAGAGACAGGAACAGTGAGTGAGATACAGGAACAGTGAGCGAGAGACAGGAACAGTGAGCGAGAGACACAGGAACAGTGAGAGAGTCACAGGAACAGTGAGTGACAGGAAGAGTGAGTGAGAGACAGGAACAGTGAGAGAGACACTGGAACAGTGAGTGACAGGAACAGTGAGCGAGAGACAGGAACAGTGAGAGACAGGAATAGTGAGAGAAACACAGGAACAGTGAGTGAGACACAGGAACAGTGAGAGACAGGGACAGTGAGCGAGACACAGGAACTGTGAGTGAGAGACGGGAACAGTAAGTGAGAGACAGGAACAGTGAGTGAGACACAGGAACAGTGAGAGAGAGACAGGAACAGTGAGTGAGTGACAGGAACAGTGAGAGAGAGACAGGAGAAGTGAGTGAGTGATAGGAACATGACTGAGACACAGGAACAGTGAGCGAGAGACGGGAACAGTGAGTGAGAGACGGGAACAGTGAGTGAGAGACAGGAACAGTGCGTGAGAGACAGGAACAGTGAGTGAGACACAGGAACAGTGAGAGAGACACAGGAACAGTGAGTGAGTGATAGGAACAGTGAGTGAGACACAGGAACAGTGAGAGAGACAGGAACAATGAGAGAGACAGGAACAGTGAGTGAGATACAGGAACAGTGAGCGAGAGACAGGAACAGTGAGCGAGAGACGGGAACAGTAGTGAGAGACGGGAACAGTGAGTGAGACACAGGAACAGTGAGCGAGAGACAGGAACAATGAGAGAGACAGGAACAGTGAGAGAGACACAGGAACAGTGAGCGAGAGACAGGAACAGTGAGCGAGTCACAGGAACAATGAGTGAGATACAGGAACAGTGAGCGAGAGACAGGAACAGGGAGAGAGACACAGGAACAGTGAGAGACAGGAACAGTGAACGAGAGACAGGAACAGTGAGTGAGATACAGGAACAGTGAGCGAGAGACAGGAACAGTGAGAGAGACACAGGAACAGTGAGCGAGAGACAGGAACAGTGAGTGAGTCACAGGAACAGTGAGTGAGTCACAGGAACAATGAGTGAGATACAGGAACAGTGAGCGAGAGACAGGAACAGTGAGCGAGAGACAGGAACAGTGAGCGAGAGACAGGAACAGGGAGAGAGACACAGGAACAGTGAGAGACAGGAACAGTGAACGAGAGACAGGAACAGTGAGTGAGATACAGGAACAGTGAGCGAGAGACAGGAACAGTGAGAGAGACACAGGAACAGTGAGCGAGAGACAGGAACAGTGAGTGAGTCACAGGAACAGTGAGTGAGTCACAGGAACAATGAGTGAGATACAGGAACAGTGAGCGAGAGACAGGAACAGTGAGCGAGAGACAGGAACAGTGAGTGAGACACAGAAACAGTGAGTGAGAGAAAGGAACAGTGAGTGAGACACAGGAACAGTGAGCGAGAGACAGGAACAGTGAGTGAGGCACAGGAACAGTGAGAGAGACACAGGAACAGTGAGTGAGACACAGGAACAGTGAGAGAGAGACAGGAACAGTGAGTGAGGCACAGGAACAGTGAGGGAGACACAGGAACAGTGAGTGAGTGACAGGAACAATGAACGAGAGACAGGAACAGTGAGAGAGACAGAGGAACAGTGAGTGACAGGAACAGTGAGTGAGACACAGGAACAGTGAGTGACAGGAACAGTGAGTGAGACACAGGAACAGTGAGAGAGACACAGGAACAGTGAGTGAGAGACGGCAACAGTGAGACACAGAAACAGTGAGTGAGAGACAGGAACAGTGAGTGAGACACAGGAACAGTGAGAGAGAGACAGGAACAGTGAGAGAGCCACAGGAACAGTGAGTGAGACACAGGAACAGTGAGAGAGAGACAGGAACAGTGAGTGAGGCACAGGAACAGTGAGAGAGACACGGGAACAGTGAGTGAGACACAGGAACAGTGAGAGAGACACAGGAACAGTGAGGGAGACACAGGAACAGTGAGTGAGTGACAGGAACAATGAACGAGAGACAGGAACAGTGAGAGAGACACAGGAACAGTGAGTGACAGGAACAGTGAGTGAGACACAGGAACAGTGAGTGACAGGAACAGTGAGTGAGAGATGGGAACAGTGAGCGAGAGACAGGAACAGTGAGAGACAGGAACAGTGAGTGAGACACGGGAACAGTGAGTGAGAGACAGGAACAGTGAGTGAGAGACAGGAACAGTGAGAGAGACACAGGAACAGTGAGAGAGACACAGGAACAGTGAGTGAGAGACGGGAACAGTGAGCGAGAGACAGGAACAGTGAGTGAGAGACGGGACAGTGAGTGAGAGACAGGAACAGTGAGTGAGACACAGGAACAGTGAGTGAGTGATAGGAACAGTGAGTGAGACACAGGAACAGTGAGAGAAACACAGGAATAGTGAGTGAGACACAGGAACAGTGAGAGAGACAGGAACAGTGAGCGAGAGACAGGAACAGTGAGAGAGACACAGGAACAGTGAGTGAGAGACAGGAACAGTGAGCGAGACACAGGAACAGTGAGAGAGACACAGGAACAGTGAGAGAGACACAGGAACAGTGAGCGAGAGACAGGAACAATGAGAGAGACAGGAACAGTGAGAGAGACACAGGAACAGCGAGAGAGACACAGGAACAGTGAGAGAGAGACACAGGAACAGTGAGTAAGACACAGGAACAGTGAGAGAGACACAGGAACATTGAGAGACAGGAACAGTGAGCGAGAGACGGGAACAGTGAGAGAGACACGGGAACAGTGAGTGAGATACAGGAACAGTGAGCGGGAGACAGGAACAGTGAGAGAGACACAGGAACAGTGAGCGAGAGACAGGAACAGTGAGTGAGTCACAGGAACAATGAGTGAGATACAGGAACAGTGAGCGAGAGACAGGAACAGGGAGAGAGACACAGGAACAGTGAGAGACAGGAACAGTGAGAGAGACACAGGAACAGTGAGCGAGAGACAGGAACAGTGAGTGAGTCACAGGAACAATGAGTGAGATACAGGAACAGTGAGCGAGAGACAGGAACAGGGAGAGAGACACAGGAACAGTGAGAGACAGGAACAGTGAACGAGAGACAGGAACAGTGAGAGAGAGACAGGAACAGTGAGAGACAGGAATAGTGTGAGACACACAGGAACAGTGAGTGAGAGACAGGAACAGTGAGAGAGACACAGGAACAGTAGTGAGAGACGGGAACAGTAAGTGAGAGACAGGAACAGTGAGTGAGACACAGGAACAGTGAGAGAGACACAGGAACAGTGAGAGAGAGACAGGAACAATGAGTGAGTGACGGGAACAGTGAGAGAGAGACAGGAGCAGTGAGTAGTGATAGGAACAGTGAGTGAGACACAGGAACAGTGAGCGAGAGACGGGAACAGTGAGTGAGAGACAGGAACAGTGAGTGAGAGACAGGAACAGTGAGTGAGAGACAGGAACAGTGAGTGAGACACAGGAACAGTGAGAGACACATAGGAACAGTGAGTGAGTGATAGGAACAGTGAGTGAGACACAGGAACAGTGAGAGAGAGACAGGAACAGTGAGAGAGACACAGGAACAGTGAGTGAGAGACAGGAACAGTGAGCGAGAGACAGGAACAGTGAGAGAGACACAGGAACAGTGAGCGAGAGACGGGAACAGTGAGCAAGAGACAGGAACAGTGAGAGAGACACAGGAACAGTGAGTGAGACACAGGAACAGTGAGAGAGACACAGGAACAGTGAGTGAGACACAGGAACAGTGAGAGAGACACAGGAACAGTGAGAGAGACAGAGGAACAGTGAGTGAGAGACAGGAACAGTGAGACACAGAAACAGTGAGTGAGAGACAGGAACAGTGAGTGAGACACAGGAACAGTGAGAGAGACAGAGGAACAGTGAGTGAGAGACAGGAACAGTGAGACACAGCAACAGTGAGTGAGACACAGGAACAGTGAGAGAGACACGGGAACAGTGAGTGAGACATAGGAACAGTGAGAGAGACATAGGAACAGTGAGCGAGGGACAGGAACAATGAGTGAGAGACGGGAACAGTGAGCGAGAGACAGGAACAGTGAGTGAGACAAGGGAACAGTGAGAGAGACACAGGAACAGTGAGCGAGAGATGGGAACAGTGAGAGAGACACAGGAACAGTGAGCGAGAGACAGGAGCAGTGAGTGAGACACAGGAACAGTGAGAGAGACACAGGAACAGTGAGTGAGTGATAGGAACAGTGAGCGAGAGACAGGAACAGTGAGAGAGACACAGGAACAGTGAGTGACAGGAACAGTGAGCGAGAGACAGGAACAGTGAGTGAGACACAGGAACAGTGAGCGAGAGACAGGAACAGTGAGAGAGACATAGGAACAGTGAGTGAGATACAGGAACAGTGAGAGAGACACAGGAACAGTGAGAGAGAGACAGGAACAGTGAGTGAGAGACAGGAACAGTGAGTGAGATACAGGAACAGTGAGCGAGAGACAGGAACAGTGAGCGAGAGACACAGGAACAGTGAGAGAGAGACACAGGAACAGTGAGTGACAGGAACAGTGAGCGAGAGACAGGAACAGTGAGAGAGACACAGGAACAGTGAGTGACAGGAACAGTGAGCGAGAGACAGGAACAGTGAGAGACAGGAATAGTGAGAGAAACACAGGAACAGTGAGTGAGAGACAGGAACAGTGAGAGACAGGGACAGTGAGCGAGACACAGGAACTGTGAGTGAGAGACGGGAACAGTAAGTGAGAGACAGGAACAGTGAGTGAGACACAGGAACAGTGAGAGAGAGACAGGAATAGTGAGTGAGTGACAGGAACAGTGAGAGAGAGACAGGAGAAGTGAGTGAGTGATAGGAACATGACTGAGACACAGGAACAGTGAGCGAGAGACGGGAACAGTGAGTGAGAGACGGGAACAGTGAGTGAGAGACAGGAACAGTGCGTGAGAGACAGGAACAGTGAGTGAGACACAGGAACAGTGAGAGAGACACAGGAACAGTGAGTGAGTGATAGGAACAGTGAGTGAGACACAGGAACAGTGAGAGAGACAGGAACAATGAGAGAGACAGGAACAGTGAGTGAGATACAGGAACAGTGAGCGAGAGACAGGAACAGTGAGCGAGAGACGGGAACAGTAGTGAGAGACGGGAACAGTGAGTGAGACACAGGAACAGTGAGCGAGAGACAGGAACAATGAGAGAGACAGGAACAGTGAGAGAGACACAGGAACAGTGAGCGAGAGACAGGAACAGTGAGTGAGTCACAGGAACAATGAGTGAGATACAGGAACAGTGAGCGAGAGACAGGAACAGGGAGAGAGACACAGGAACAGTGAGAGACAGGAACAGTGAACGAGAGACAGGAACAGTGAGTGAGATACAGGAACAGTGAGCGAGAGACAGGAACAGTGAGAGAGACACAGGAACAGTGAGCGAGAGACAGGAACAGTGAGCGAGAGACAGGAACAGTGAGTGAGTCACAGGAACAATGAGTGAGATACAGGAACAGTGAGCGAGAGACAGGAACAGTGAGCGAGAGACAGGAACAGTGAGCGAGAGACAGGAACAGTGAGTGAGACACAGGAACAGTGAGTGAGACACAGGAACAGTGAGTGAGAGACAGGAACAGTGAAAGAGAGACAGGAACAGTGAGTGAGTGATAGGAACAGTGAGTGAGACACAGGAACAGTGAGTGAGAGACAGGAACAGTGAGCACGAGACAGGAACAGTGAGACACGGGAACAGTGAGAGAGACACAGGACCAGTGAGCGAGACACAGGACCAGTGAGTGAGAGACAGGAACAGTGAGAGAGACACAGGAACAGTGAGTGAGAGACGGGAAATACAGAGAGAAGAAGGATAACATATATAGGAACATACAGAGAGGAGGATAAGCAAAAAGAATCCTCTTTCATTTATTTACAGAATGTGGGTGTCATTGACGATAGTATTCATCACCCATCCCTAATTGCCCCTTGAGAAGGTGGTGGTGAGCTGCCTTCTTGAGCTGCTGCAGTCCATGTGGTGTAGATACACCCACCGTGCTGTTAGGGAGGGAGTTCCAGGATTTTGACCCAGCGACAGTGAAGGAACGGCCGATATATTTCCAAGTCAGGATGGTGAGTGACTTGGAGGGGAACTTCCAGGTGGTGGTGTTCCCCATGTGTCTGCTGCCCTTGTCCTTCTAGATGGTAGTGGGCGTGGGTTTGGAAGGTGCTGTCTAAGGAGCCTTGGTGAGTTGCTGCAGTGCATCTTGTAGATGGTACACACACTGCTGCTACTGTGTGTCGGTGGGGCAGGGAGTGTGTGTTGAAGGTGGTGGAAATACAACAAGGACAGGAAACATAAGAGTGATAGAGAGAAAGGTAGAAGGCAAACAACACTGTGAACGAGCAGCCCACTGACAGCAAATCAGAAACACAAACAAAAACGCAGACACTTTCGAAATAGATCAACTGAAAAATACGAAGGGAGATAAACCAACAATCAGACACCGTGACCATGAAAGCGGGGCGAGAACACAGAGTGAGGCAAAGCCGCCACATCAGCAATGTATGAGAGGGGGAGACACACACAACTGATTGTGACAGGCTGGAATACATTTGAAAGTTAATGACAAGAAAACCAGAGAATGGAAAGTAAAAGGCCAGGGGACATTGCCAAGCAGGATAATGAGGGATAAAAAGAGATGGGGGAGGGAGGAGAGTGACATAAGCAACTCACAGGCACTGATACACATTCAAAGCAGGAGGACATGGGTAGAGGCAGTTGGGGGTGTGGGGGGGGGGGGTGGTGGGATATAGACAGATACACAGGAGGAATACGGACCGATGCATGGGGACAGAGACTGGAAGGTGGATATAGACAGAGACAGGGGTGGATATGGACAAAGATGGGAGTGCATAGGGGCTGAGGCAGGGTTGTGGTTATGAATAGGTACACAGGGGGAATATGGACAGATGCACGGGGGAATGTGAGCATTGACTGGAAGGTTGATATAGACATAGACAGGGGGTGGATATGGAAAGAAACAGGGGTGGATATGGGAAGAAACAGGGGTGGATATGGGAAGAAACAGGGGTGGATATGGGCAGAGACGGGGGGTCGATAGGGGTTGAGAGAGGGTGTGGATAGGGACAAAGACGGGTTGGATATGGCCAGATACAGGGCGTGTATATGGACAGAGGCAGGGGGCAGATATGGGAAGATACATGGGCTGGATATGAGAAGAGACAGGGGAGCATAGGGCAAAAACAGGGGGTGGATTTGGCCGGGGGGTGGTGGACATGGCTATGGAGTCAACATTTGCAGAGACAGGGGGATGGATGTGGGCAGAGGGAAAGGGACATGGGGTGGATATGGACAGAGATGGGGGGGATATGGGCAGAGATAGAGGGTGATATGGGCAGAGACAGGGGGTGGATATGGGCAGAGACAACGGGTGGATATGGGAAGAGACACAGGCTGGATATGGGAAGTGACAGGGGAACATATGGGCAGAGACAAGGGGTAGAGATGACCAGAGGGAAGTGTGGATATGGCCACAGATATGGAGTGGATATGTGCAGAGGCAGGGGGTGGATGTGGGCAGAGGCAAGGGGTGATATCGGCAGAGACAGCAGGTGGATATGGGCAAAGATAGCAGGTGGACAAGGGCAGAGATGGGGGTAGATATGTGCAGAAACAGGGGAGTCAATATGGGCAGAGACCAGGGGTTACATATGGGCATAGAGTGGGGAGTGAATATGGACAGAGACAGGGGGTAGATATGTGCAGAGACAGGGGAGTCAATATGGGCAAAGGCAGGGGGTGGATATGAGCAGAGACAGGGGCTGGATATGGGCAGAGACAGGGGTTGGATATATGCAGAGAAATCAGAGTCAATATGAACAGAGACATGGGAGTCAATATGGGCAAAGGCCGGGGGGGGAGGGGGGGGGGGGTTGAGGGGGGGGGGGTGGTTGGATATATGGATATGGAGAGATGGGGGGATGTGGGCAGAGAAGGGGGGTGGATATGGGCAGAGCAGGGATTGGATCTGAGCAGAGGCAGGGGTGGATATGGGTAGACACACGGGGTGGATATGGGCAGAGATAATGGGTGGACATGGGCAGTGACAGGGGTAGATATGGGCAGGGGTGGATTTGGGCAGAGGCTTGGGGTGGATGTGCACAGAGACAGGGAGTGATATGGGAAGAGACAGGTGGTGGAGATGGGAAGAGGTGGGGGCAGTTATGGGCACAGACAGGGGGATGGATGTGGGCAGAAATGGGCAGTGGATATGGCCTGAGTTTGGGGGTGGTGGATATGGTCACAATCGGGGAGTGAAATTTGTGCAGGGACAGGGGTTTAGAAATGGGCAGAGACAGGGAGTGGATATGTTAAGAGGCAACGGGTGTTTATGGGCAGAGACAGGGGGGATGGATGTGGGCAGAAATGGGCAGTGGATATGGCCTGAGATGGGGGGTGGTGGGTACGGCCACAGTCGGGGAATGAAACATGTGCAGAGACAGGGAGTGGATATGGAAAGAGACAGGGTGTGGATATGGGCAGAGACAAGGCTGGGGGGGGGGGGGTTGTGGGGAGAGGGAAAGGGTGCATGGGGCACAGACAGGGGGATTGATATGGGCAGAGACCAGAGGTGTATATGGGCAGAGGCAGGGGATAGATTTGGGCAGAGAGGGAGGGAGTTGATACAGACAGAGACTGGGGAGTGGATATGGACAGAGACAGGGGTGTGCATGTGGGCAGGGAAAGAGGGGTGGGTGTGGGCAGAGACTGAATGGATCTGGGCAGAGACAGGGAATGGTCATGGGCAGATATAGGAGGTGGATATGGACAGAGATGGCAGTGGATATGGGCAGCAACAGGCAGCGATATGGCCAGACTGGGTTGATATGAGCAGAGACGGGTGGTGGATATGGCCACAGATGGGGAGTGAAATATGTGCAGAGACAGGGGTTAGATGTGGGGAGAGGGAAAGGGATTGAGGCAGAGACCAGGGTTGCATAGGGGCAGGGACTGGGAGCGTATAGTGGCAGAGACTGGGGGGTGAATAGGGGCAGAGACTGGGGGTGGGGAGGGGGGTGGTGGATATGCACAGAGACTGGGTGGGGGGGGGAGGATGGATGTGGGCAGAGACAGCAGGTTGATACGGGCAGAGACAGGGAGTGGATAGAGGCAGAGACAGGGGGTGGATCTGGGCAGAGACAGGTTGGATGTGGACAGAGATGGACGGTGGATATGGCCAGAGTTGGATTTTTTTATGGCCACAGATGGGGAGTGAAATATGTGTAGAGATGTGGGCAGAGATAGGAGATGGGTAGAGGAAGAGACAGAATGTGGATATGGGAAGAGGAAGGGTGCAGATATGGGCAGAGGCAGGGAGTGGATATGAGTAGAGACAGGGCTGGATATTTGAAGAGATGGGTGGATATGGGCAGAGGCAGTGGTTGGAAATGGGCAAAAACAGGGGAGTCAATATGGGCAGAGATAGGGGATGGATATGGACAGAGTCAGGGAGATGTGGGCAGAGACAGGCATGGATATGGACAGAGACAGGGGAGTCAATATGGGCAAAGACTGGGGGTGGTGGATACAGACAGAGACGGGGGGATGTGAGCAAAGACAGGGGGTGGATATGGGCAGAGACAGGGGGTGGATATGGGCAGAGATAGGGGGTGGATATGGGCAGAGACATTGGAGTAAATATGGGCAGAGACTGGGACATGGATATGGACCAAGACAAGGGGATGTAGGCAGAGACAGGGGTGGCTATGAGCAGAGATGTGGGTGGACCTGCCAAGAGACTGGGGTGGAAATGACCAGGGATGGGATGCATATGCTTATAGATGGTGGTGGATATGCCCAAAGGTGGGTGGGGGTGGATATGTGCAGAGACAGTGGGTGGATGTGGTCAGAGAGAGAGGATGTATCGGGGCAGAGGCGAGGAGGTTGATATGGGCAGAGACTGGGGAGTGGATATGCACAGAGGTGGGTGCATGTAGGCAGAAAGGGGTAGATGATGGCAGAGACAGGTGGTTGGATATGGGCAGTGACAGGTAGGGCATATGGGCAGAAGCAGGGGGTGGATATGGGCAGAGGTAAGGTGGACATGGACAGACATAGTTATGGATATGGGCAGAGACAGGTGCTGGACATGGGCAGAGACAGGGGTAGATATGGGCAGAGGCAGCGCATGGATATAAGCAGAGATAGGGTGGTTATGGGAAGAGATGGTGGCAGGAATGGCAGAGATGGGTGTGGATATGGGCAGAGATGGGTGTGGATATGGGCAGAGATGGGTGTGGATAATGGCAGAGGTGGGGCTGGATATGAGCAGGGGCAAGGTTATAAATGGCCAGAGATGGGGGATGGATATGGCCACAGATGAGGAGAAGATGTGGCCACAGATCAGTGGGGGACATGGGCAGAGGGAAAGGGTGTATAAGGGCAAAGACAGGGGGTTGATATGGATATGGGTAGAGATGGGGGTGTGGATATGGTCAGGGATCGGGGGGTGGATATGGCCACAGGTGGGGGGCTTTGTGGGGAGAGGGAAAGGGTGTATGGGGCAGAGACAGGGGGATCGAAATGGGCAGAGACCTGGGGGCAGATATGGGCAGGGGCAGGGGTGGGTATGGGCAGATCGGGGGGGGGGGGGGGGGAGTGGATATGGAATGAGACAGGTGGTGAATATGGGCAGCTACAAGGGGAGGCTATGGGCAGAGACAGGGGGTGGATATGGGCAGAGACAGGGGAGTCAATGTGGCTTGAGACCGGCATGGTAGATAGGGACTAGAGACAGGGCAGGACATGGATAGAGACAGAGGATGGATATTGGAAGAGATAGGGATGGATATGGGAAGTGACAGGGATGGATATGGGGAGAGATGGGGGTTTGGGCAGGGATGGGGTTGATATGGGCAGAGACTGGAGGTGGATATGGGCAGAGACTGGGGATGGATATGGGCAGAGATGTGGGGCAGTTATGGGAAGAGTCAGGGGGTGGATATGGGCAGGGATGGGGTGATCATAGGAAAAGACGGTGTGGATATAGGAAGAGATGGGGTGAATATGAGAAGAGACAGGTGGATACGAGATGAGACAGTGGTGGTTATGGGCAGAGAAGGGTGGTTATAGGAAGAGACGAGTACAGATATGGGCACAGACGGCAATGGATATGGACAGAGATGGGTATGGATATGGGCAGAGATGGATATGGATATGGGAAGAGACAAGGATGGATACAGAAAAAGACGGGGTTGTTTATGGGCAGAGACAGAAGTGATATGAGCAGAGACAGGCGGGTGGTTATGGGCAGACACAGCGGGTGAATATGGGCTGAGTTGGCAGTGGATATGGGGAGAGACGGGGGTTGATATTTCAGAAATAGGGTAGGATATGGCCACAGATTGAGAGCGGATATGTGCAGCGATTGGATGTGCATGTGGGCATAGGCAGATGTTTGCTGAGACAGGGAGCAGATATGGGTAGACACAGGGAATGGATATGGGCAGAGACGGGGGCAGATATGGACAGAGATAGAGGACAGGTTGGGACTAAAACAGGGGGTGAACATGGCCAGTGACAGAGGGTGGATATGCCAGAGACGCGGTGGATGTGGCCACAGAAGGGAGAGTGGATAAGTGCAGACACAGCGGGTGGATGTGGTCAGGGAGAGAGGATGTAAAGGGGAGAGATAAGGCGGTTGAAATGGGCAGGGACAGGGGGTTGAAATGGACAGAGACTAGAGAGTGGATATAGACAGAGACTGGGGTGTGAATGTGGGCAGAGAGACTAAGGGGTGGGTGTGAGCAGAGACAGGGAATGGTTATGGGCAGAGATGGCAGTGGATATGGGCAGACAGTGGCATGGATATAGGCAGAGACGGGGATTGATATAGGTAGAGATGTGGTGGTTATGAGAAGAGATGTGTGGTGGATATGGCCTGCAGAAGGGGACAGATATGACCACAGACGGGGGGTGAAATATGTGCAGAGTTAGGGGGTGGGTGTTGGCAGAGGCCAGGGGTGGATATAGACAGGGACAAGGGGTGGATATGGGCAGAGACAGGTAGATGAGTATGGGCAGAGACAGGTGGGAGGGTATGGGCAGGGACAGGTGGGTGGATATGGGCAGAGACAGGGGTGGATATGGGCAGAGGCAGAGTGTGGATGTGGTCAGAGACATGGGGTGAATATGGGCAAAGACAGAAGGGTGAATGTGATCAGAGATGGGGTGGATATGGGCAGAGACAGAGAGTGGATGGGGTCAGAGATACAGGATGTATAGGTGCAGAAACAGGGGTTTGATATGGGCAGAGAGAGGGGGATGGATATGAACAGAGACAGGGATGGATGTGGGTACAGAGAGAGGATGTATAGTGGCAGAGACAGGGGATCCATATGAGTAGAGACTGGGGAGTGGATATGGACAGAAAGGGAGTGCATGTGGGCAGGGAGAAGGGGTGGATGTGGACAGAGAAAGGTGGGTGGTTATGGGCAGAGACAGGGTGTGGCTATGGACAGAGTTTAGGGGTGGATATGGGCAGAGATGGCACTGGGTATGAGCGGAGACAGGGGTGGATTTGGCAGAGATAGGGTGTGGATATGGACTGAGATGGGGGTGAATATGGCCAGGGATGGGAGGGGTGGATATGTCTGAGATGGGGGGTGGATAAGGCCACAGACAGGGAGTGGATATGTGCATAGGCAGGGTGTGGATGTGGGCTGAGGTAAAGGTTGTGTAGGGGCAGAGATAGGGGGTGGATGGGGGCATAGGCAGGGGTGTGGATGTTGGCTGAGACTGGGAGTGGATGTTGGCTGAGACTGGGAGTGGATGCGGACAGAATCAGTGGATATGGGCAGAGATAGTGGGTGGACATGGGTAGAGGTGGTGCTGGATATGCGCAGAAACAGGGGTGGATATGCCCAGAGATGGGAGTGCATATGCCCAGGGATGGGTGTGGATATGCCCAGAGATGGGCGGGGGTGGATATGCCTGTAGTTGGGGGTGGATATGCCCAGAGATGTGCAGGAGATGATATGTGCAGGCACAGTGTGTGAATATGTGCAGAGACATTGGGTGGATGTGGTTAGAGAGAGAGGACGTATAGGGGCAGAGACAGGGGGTTGATATGGGCAGAGGCTGGAGGGTGGATATGGACAAGAAAGGGTGGGGTGGATATGGACCACACAGGGTGGGGTAGATTTGGGCAGAGACAGGGGGTGGATGTGGGCAGAGAGAGAGGGGTGGATTTGGGCAGAGGAAGATGCTGGATGTGGGCAGAGACAGGTTGGTGGATGTGGGTAGACAGAGGATGGATGTTGGCAGAGAGAGAGGGGTGGATTTGGGCAAAGATAGGGTGGATATGGAAAGCGACAGGGAGTGGATATGGGCAGGGACAAGGGATGGATATGGGCAGATACAGGGGGTGGATATGGCCAGAAATTGGGGGGTTGGTTAAATGTGTACAGAGATAGGGGGTGGATGTGGGCAGAGGGGAAGTGGACAGGAGCAGAGGCAGGGGTGTCTACATGGGCAGAAACTGAGGGGTGGGTATGAACAGAGGCAGGTGGGTAGATGTGGGCAGAGAGAAGCGGGTGGATGTGGGCAGAGACAGGAGGTGGACATGGACAGAGACATGGGTGGGTTTGGGTTTGGGCAGAGAAATGGGTGGATATGGGTAGAGGCAGGTGGGAGAATGTGGGCAGAGATGGAGTGGATAGGGCAAGAGACAGGGGTGGATATGTACAGAGACAGGAGTGGATATGGGCAGAGGCAGGGGTGGATATTGGCAGACAGGTGGATATGGGCAGAGGCAGGGTGTGGATATGCGCAGATGCAGGGGGTGGATATGAGAAGGGGCAGGGGTGGATATGGACAGACACTTGGGAGGATATGGAGAGAGACATGGGCGGATATGGACAGAGACGTGGGTGGATATGAAGAGGGATGTGGCTGGATTGGACAGAGACATGGGTGGATATGGGCAGAGACAGGGGTGGATATAGGCAAAGATGGCAGTGCATAAGGTTAGAGACAAAAGTAGATATGTACAGTGATGACAGTGGATATGGGCAGAGGGGGGAGTGGATATGGGCAGAGATAGATGTGGACAGATACAATGGGTGGTTATGGGCTGAAAGGGGCAGGGAATATGGCCTTGACACAGGGAGTGGATATGGCCCCAGATGAGGAGTGAAATATGTGCAGAGACAGGGGGTGCAAATGGGCAGAAACTGGGGGTTGATATGGACAGAGTAATAGTGGATGTGGACAGAGACAGGGGGTGGATATCGGCAGAGACAGGGCTTTGGATATGGGCAGAGACAGGGGGGGTGGATATGGGCAGAGACTGGGGATGGATATGGGCAGAGATGTGGGGCAGTTATGGGAAGAGTCAGGGGGTGGATATGGGCAGGGAGTGGGTGCGGCAAGAGATAGGGGGGTTGGATATGGCCACAGAAGGGGAGTGAAATATGTGTAGAAACAGGTGTGGATGTGGGAAGAGGGAAAGGTGTATAAGGGCAGAGGCAGGGGAGTCAATTTGGGTAGAGACCGGTGTGGCAGATAGGGACAGAGGCAGGTTGGGGTGTGGGCAGAGACAGGGGATGGATATGGGAAGGTTCAGGTGGTGGATATGGGAAGAGACAGGAGGTGTAAATGGGAAGAGACAGGGGTGGATATGGGCAGAGGAAGGGGTGGATATGGGCAGGGACAGGGGGTGGATCTGGGAAGAGACAGGGGGTGGATCTGGGAAGAGACAGAGTGGATATGGCATTAGCCAGGGAGTGGATATGGGAAGAGTCAGGGGGTGGATATGGGAAAAATCAGGGGGTGGATATGGGAAGAGTCAGAGGGTGTATATGGACAGAGACGTGGAGAGAAATTGACAGAACCATGGGGGGATATGGGGAGAGGCATGGGTGCATATGGAGAGAGACATGGGTGGATACGAACTGAGATGTGGATGGATATAAGCAGAGACTTGAGTGGATATGGATTGAGATGTGGGTTTGGGAAGACACAGTGGGTGGATATGGGAAGTGACAGGGGGTGGATATGAGCAGAGATGGGGTGGATGTGGCAAGAGACAGGGGATTGGATATGGCCACAGATGGGCAGTGAAATTTGTGTAGAGACAGGGGCGGATGAGGGCAGAGGGAAAGAGTGTATAGAGGCAGAGACAGGGGAGTCAATATGGGTAGAGACTGGCATGGTGGATAGGGACAGAAACAGGGCGGAAAGAGGGTAGAGACGGGGGATGGATATCGGAAGAGGCAGGAGGTGGATATGGGAAGAGACAGGGATGGATATGGGTAGAGACAGGGAGAGGATATGGTAAGACGCAATGGATAGATATGGGAAGTGACAGGGGGTGGACATGGGGAGAGATGGGGATTTGGGCAGGGATGGGGTGGATATGGGCAGAGACTGGAGGTGGATACAGACACAGGTGAGAGATATGGGAAGAGACAGTGGGTGGATACTGGCAGAGTTTTGGATAGATATGTAAGACTCAGGAGGGTGGAATGGAGCAGAGGCAGGGAGGTTGATATAGGAAGAGATGGGGCAGGTGGATATGGACAGAGATGTGGATGGATAGGGACAAAATGTGGGTGGATATGGACAGAAACATGGATGGTTATGGACAGTGATCTGGGTGTAAATGGACAGTGATCTGGATGGATATGGATGGAGATGGGGTGGATATGGACATGGTTAGTGGGCTGATTATGGAGAGGGAAGGTGGATATGGGCAGAGATGGGAGGTGGATGTGGGCAGAGTCATGGGAGATATGGGCAAAGGAGGTGGGTGGATGTGTACAGAGAAGATGGATATATGCAGAGACAATGGTGTGGATATGAAAAGTCATGTGGGTCGATATGGACAGAGGAGAGATGGACATGGACAGAGATGGAAGATAGACATGGACGGAGATGGGACATAATATGGGGACAGATATGGTTAATGGATATGGGCAGGGGCAGTGGGTGGATATGGACAGTGTCAGGAGGTTGATATATGCAGAGACAGGGAAGTTGATATATGCAAAGGCATGGGGTGTATACTGGAACAAATGGGCTAGAGGATATGAGAACAGATGGGTGGGAGGATATACAAAAAGGTGGGAGGTGGATATGGGCACAGATGAGAGATATCGGAAGAGACAGTGGGTGGATACTGGCAGAGATTTGGGTAGATATCTGAGACTCAGGAGGGTGGAATGGAGCAGAGGCAGGGAGGTTGATATGGGCAGAGACAGTGTAGGTATTTGTAGAGATGGGGCAGGTATGAGCAGAGATGGGGTAGATGAGAAGAGACAGGTGATGGATATAGACATGGATGGGGATTGGGCTTGGGTAGAGACAGGGAGAGGGTATGTGCAGAGAAGCTGGGTTGATATGCATAGAGAAGTGGGGTGGTTATGATCAGGGATGAGGGTGGTGGATATGGCCAGAAATGGGGAACAGAGATGGTCAGAAGTGGGGGTGGATGTGGAAAGAGATGGGGTGGATATGGACAGAGAGAGGGGTTAGATTTTGTCAGAGGCAGGGAGAGAATATGGGCAGAGAGAGAAGATGGATGGAGCAGAGAAGGTGGATATGGGCAGAGACAGGTGTGGATATGGACTGAGACTTGGGTGGATATGGACAGAGATGTGGGTGGATATGGACAGAGACAGGGTAGAATTGGACAAAGACAGGGTCGATATGGATAGAGACAGGGTGGGTATGGCAGAGTGAGTAGTCGATATGGGCAGAGATGGGGTGGATGTGGAAAGGGACGGGATAGATATGGTTAGAGATGTGGGTGAATATGGACCGAGACAGGGAGTAGATATGGGCAGAAACAGAGGGTGGTTATTGGCAGAGGCAGAGAGTGGATATGGACAGAGACAGGGAGTGGATATGGGCAGAGACAGGGTGTGCATATGGAAAGAGATGTGGGTGGATATGGACAGAGATGTGGGTAGATATGGATAGAGACATGGGTGGATATCGACCTAGATGTGGCTGGATATGGAATGAGACATGGGTGGATATGGACAGAGACAGAGTGGGTATGGACAGAGAAGTGGGTGGATATGGACAGAGATGTGGGGGGATCTGGCACACACAAGGGTCGATACGCATAGGGATGGGGTGGATATGGACAGAGAGAGGGGTTGGATATGGACAGAGAGAGGGTGTAGATATGGCCAGGCGCAGGGGTGGATATGGCCTGAAAGGGGGATAGATCCAGTCAGAGATGGGGGTGGACGTGAAAAGAGATGGGGGGTTGGTATAGCCAAAGACAGGGGTTGGATATGGCCAGGGTCAGGGGGTGGATATGTGAGAGACAGTGGGTGGATGTGGGCAGAGAGAGAGGCTGTAAAGGGGGCAGAGATATGTGGATATGTGGATATGAACAACAACGGGGGTGGATATTGCCAGAGATAGGGGGTGGATAAGGACAGAGAGTGGGAGGATATGGACAGAAAGTGGGGGGGTGGACATGGAGAGAGATTGGGTGGATATGGACAGAGAGGGGTGGATATGGACAGAGACATGCAGGTGGATATGACAGAGACAGAGTGAATATGCGCAGAGACAGGGGATAAATATGGGCAGAGAGAGGCTGTGGGTGGGGCAGAAACAGGCTGTGGATATGGACAGAGATGGGGTGCACATGGACAGAGACAGAGAGTTGATATGGGCAGAGATGGGGAGCAGATATGAGCAGAGACAGGGTGGATATGGACAGAAACAGGGTGGATATGGACAGAGACAGGGTGGATATGGACAGAAACAGAATGGGCATAGGCAGAGGCAGGATGGATATGCGCAGGGACAGGGTGGATATGGGCAGAGACAGGGAGTGGATGTGCGCAGAGAGGTAGAGTGGTTATGGCCAGAGATAGGTGGTGGATATGGCCAGAAATGGGGGATGGATATGGTCAGAGGTCTGGGCAAATTTGGAAAGAGATGAGGGGGTTGAAAAGGCCAGAGTCAGGGGGTGGGTATGACCAAAGACAGTGGGTGTATATGTGCTGAGACAGGGGGGTGGATGTGGGCAAAGGGGTAGGATGTATAGGAGCAGAGGTGGTGCAGTGGATATGGACAGTGACAGGGGTGCTGGATATTGTCAATGACAGTGAGATGGATATGGAAATGGACAGAGACAGGGTGGATATGGATAGAGACATGGGGTGGATATGGACAGAGACATGGGATGGATATGGACAGAGGCATGGGGTGGATATGGACAGAGACATGGGGTAGATATGGACAGAGACATGGGGTGGATATGGATAGAGACATGGGGTGGATATGGACAGAGACATGGGGTGGATATGGACAGAGACATGGAGTGGGTATGCACAGAGACGGGGTGAATATAGGCAGAGAGAGGCAGTGGATGGTGCAGAAACAGGCCGTGGATATGGACAGTGATGGGGTGCATCTGGACAGAGGCAGGGAGTTATATGGACAGAGATGGGGTTGCATATGGGCAGAGAAAGAGCCATGGTGGAGAATGACAGAGCCATTTGTGGATAAGGACAGAGGTGTGGATGGATAGAGACAGAGCCATGGGTGGATACTGACAGAGCCATGGGTGGATGAGGACAGAGACATGGGTGGATACGGACAGAGAAGCAAGTGTATATGGACAGAGACAGGTGGATGGATATGGACAGAGACAAGGGGGTGGATGTAGACAGAGATAGATGGTTGGATATGGACAGAGATGGAGTGGATATGGATAGAAAAAGGGGTAGATATGGCCATTGAGAGGGGGTGGATATGTGCTGAGATGGGGGTGGATGTGGGAAAAGAGGAAGGATGAATAGGGGCAGAGACGGTGCAGTGGATATGGACAGTGACAGGTGGGTTGGATATTGCCAATGACAGGGGGATGGATATGGACAGAGGCAGGAGGGGTACATCTGGACAGAGAGAGGGGGAGGATATGGACATAGACAGGGGTAGAAATGGACAAAGACAGGGGTGGATATGGACAGAAATATGGTGTGGATATGGACAGAGACAAAGGGTGGATATGTGCAGAGACGGGGTGAATATAGGCAGAGGGATGCAGTGGATGGTGCAGAAACAGACCATGGATATGGACAGCAATGGGGTGCGTATGGGCAGAGGCAGGGAGTTATATGGACAGAGATGGGGCTGGATATGGGAAGAGAAATGGGTGGGTATGGACAGAGGGAGCGGGTGGATATGGACAGAGAGAGGGAGCTGGATTTGGTCAGAGACAGGAGAGCATATGGGCACAGAGAGGAGGTTGAGGGGATGGGAGGAATTGATATTGGCAGAAACAGGGGTGCATATGGTCAAAAATATAGACAGAGATAGGTGGATGGATATGGACAGAGACAAATGGGTGGATGCATGCAGAGATAGATGGGTGGATATGGACAGAGACAGGGGGTGGATATGGATAGAAACAGCGGTGGATATGCCCATAGAGAGGGGACAGATATGGTCAGA
The DNA here is from genome assembly GCA_026770705.1 of Isurus oxyrinchus. Lineage (NCBI taxonomy): Eukaryota > Metazoa > Chordata > Chondrichthyes > Lamniformes > Lamnidae > Isurus > Isurus oxyrinchus. Next base: position 18,151,152 of record JANJGN010000033.1, read on the forward strand.
GACAGGGGTGGATATGTGCTGAGACAGGGGTTGGATGTGGGCAAAGGGGTAGGATGCATAGGGGCAGGGGTGGTGTGGTGGATATGGACAGTGACAGGTGGGTTGGATATTGACAATGACAAGGGGATGCATCTGGACAAGGACGGGGTGGATATGGACAGAGAGAAAGAGTGGATATGCGCAGAGACGGGATGAATATAGGCAGAGGGAGGCAGTGGATGGTACAGAAACAGACCGTGGATATGGACAGAGATGGGGTGGATATGGCCAGAGACAAATGGTGCATATGGCCAGAGACAAGGAGTGGATATGGCCAGAGAAAAGGTGTACATATGGCCAGAGACACAGAGTAGATATGGCCAGAGACAAGGAGTGGATATGGACAGAGATGGGGTGGATATGGCTAGAGACAGGATGGATATGGGGAGTGAAGGTGTGTGGATATGCACAGATATGGGGCATATATACACACAGAAGTGGGTGGATATGTGCAGAGACAGGGGTATGGACAGTAAGGTGGATGGATGTGGACAGAGAGAGGTGGATAAGTCAACAGTTAGAGGATGGATATGGGCAGGAACAAGGACTGGATTTGGGCAGAGGCAGGAGTGAGATATGGAATGGGGTGGTCATGGGGTGGATATGGGGGTAGTTATGGGAAGAGATGGGGTGGATATGCACATAGGATGGGGTAGATATGGGCAGAGATGGGCATGATATATGCAGAGGCAGGGTGGACATGGGTGTGGACAAGGTGAGTTTGTGCAGAGACAGGGAAGGATTTGTGCAGAGACAGAGGTGTGGATATGGATAGTCATGTGGGCGGATATGGACAGAGAGGGGAGGTGGATGTTGTCAGAGATGGGAAATAAATATGGACAGAGAGAGAAGGTGGATATGGGAACAGGTAGGGGATGGATGTGGGCAGGAACAGGGCTGGGTATAGGCAGAGACAGGAGGTAGATATGAGAAGATATGAGACTGGGTGGATATGGGGGCAGATATGGGAAGAGATGGGATGGATATGCGCAGAGGATGAGGTGTATACGGGCAGTGGCTGGGGCAGATATGGGCAGAGACGGGCATGGATATGCGCAGAGATAGGGTGAACATGGGCATAGATGATGTGTTTATGTGCAGAGATGGAGGTGAGTATTTGCAGAGACTGGGGTGGAAAGTGCAGAGGCTGGAGTGGGTACGTGCAGAGACAGGTTGGATATGTGCAGAGATGGGGCGAGTATGTGCAGAGATGGGGTGGATATGGAAAGACACAGGGGGTGGATATTGCCAGAGAAGGAGGTGGATATGGACAGAGACATGAGTGCATATGGACAGAGATGTGGGTGCATATGGACTGAGAGGGGAAGTGGATATGGCAGAGACTTGGTAGGTAAGGGCAGAGACATGGGGTGGATATGGGAACAGGTGGGCAAGAGGATATGGTAACAGAAGGGGGGATGATATGGGCACAGGCAGGAGATATGGGAACAGGTGGAGTGGATACTGACATAAATGAGGTAGATATGTGCAGACTCAGGAGACTGGAATTTGGCAGATGGGTAGAGACAGTAGGTGATATAAACAGAGTTGGGGTGAATCGGATGGATGGACATGGACAGGGATGGAGGTTGGATAACGACAGAAATAGAGGTTGGATATGGAAAGAGATGGGGGTTGGGTTTGGTCAGAGGCAGGGGTGGATATAGGCAAAGATGGGTGGATATGCATAGAAAAGGGTGGTGAAAGTACACCAAGAAGCAGGTGGATACATGCAGAGACAGGAGTGTGAATACAGACAGTCAGGTGGGTGGATATGGACAGAGGATGGAGTGGATATGGACAGACAGAGACTGGAGATGAATATAGACAGAGAGAGGAGATGGATATGGGAACAGATATGGGGATGGATATGGGCTGGAACAGGGGATGGATATGGGTAGAGATGGGGTAGACACGGGAAAATATGGGACGGGGTGGATATGGGGAGATATGGGTGGATATGGGCAGAGACGGGGTGGATATGGACATAGACAGGGTGGATATGGACATAGACGGGGTGGATATGGGCAGAGACTGGGGTGGATATGGGCAGAGACTGGGGTGGATATGGGCAGAGGCAGGGTGGATATGGGCAGAGACGGTGTGGATATGGGCAGTGAAGCTATGTGGATATGCACAGAGAAGGAGTGGATATGTGCAGAGGCAGGGTTGTGGATATGGACAGTCAGGTCAGTGGATATGGATAGAGAGGGGCGGTGGATGGGCAGAGACAGAAGATGAATATGGACAGAGGAGGTGGATAGGGGAATAGCTAGGGGATGGATATGAGCAGGAAGAGGGGCTGGATATGGGTATAGATGGGTGCATATTTGCAGAGAGAGGATGGATATCTGCAAAATTGGGGTGGGTATGTGCAGAGATGGGGTGGGTATATGCAGAGACTAAGGTGTGGATACGAACAGTCAGGTGGATGGATGTGAACAGAGGGGGAGGTGGATATAGACAGAAATGGGAAAAGAATTTGAACAGAGAGAGGAGGTGGACATGAGAACAGATAGGGTGGATATGGGCAGAAACAGGGGCAGAGGCTGGATATTGGCAGAGACAGGAGCTAGATATGAGAAGATATGAGACAGGGGGAGTATGAAGGTGGATATGGGAAGAGATGAGGTGGGTATGGGCAAAGACAGGGTGGATATGGGCATAGACGAGGTGCATACTTGCAGAGATGGGATGGATATCTGCAGAATTGGGGGTGGGTATGTGCAGAGATGGGATGAGTCTGTGCAGAGACAGGTTTGATATGTGGAGATAGGGTGGATATGGGCAGAGATAGGGCAGATGCAGAAGGAGACAGTGGGTGGATATGGCCAGAGAAGGGGTTGCATATGGCCAGAGACTGGGGGGTGGATATGGCCAGAGGCTGGGGGTGGATATGACCAAAGGTGGGGAGGAGTGAATATGGCCACAGGCAGGGGGTGGATATGGTCACAGACAGGGGGTGAATATGTACAGAGAGAGAGGATACATAGGGGCAGGGATGTGGGAGAATATGGACAGAGACATGGGTGGGTATGGATGAATGCACAGAAGGAGGTGAATATACACAGAGAAGTGGGTGGATACTGCAGAGACACGGTGTGGGTATGGACAGTCAGATGGATGGATATGGACAAGAGAGTGGAGGTGGTAATGGACAGAGATGGGAGATGAATATGGACAGAGGAGGTGGATATGGGTGGGAACAGAGGATGGATATGAGGAGTGATAGGAGGTAGATATGGGAAGAGATGGGGTGGATATGAGAAGAGATGTGGTGGATGTGCACAGAAACTCACTTGGATATGGGCAGAGACTGGCATGGATATGGGTAGAGACAGCACGGATAAGGGCAGAAACAGGTGTGGATACGGGCAGAGACACGGGAGTAGATATGGACAGAGACACAGGAGTGGATATGGGCAGAGACACAGGGGTGGATACGGGCAGAGACACAGGGGTGGATACGGGCAGAGACACAGGGGTGGAGTTGAGCAGAGACACAGGGGTGGATATGGGCAGAGACATGGGGGTGGATACGGGCAGAGATACAGGGGTGGGTATGGGCAGAGACACAGGGGTGGATATGGGCAGAGACACGGGGGTGGATACAGGCAGAGATACAGGGGTGGATATGGGCAGAGACCAGGGAGTGGATATGGGCAGAGACCAGGGTGTGGATATGGGCAGAGATACAGGGGTGGATATGGGCAGAGACCAGGGCGTGGATATTGTCAGACCAGCTCTCCCCTTCAGGGCGTATCGGCTTGGCCTGAGGTATGCAGCACCCTCCAGCTCCTGACCCCGCTGGGAGAGTAAACGAAATGACTCGGGCACATTCATGGCACAGGCTGCGCAGCGGAGGGTTAATTCCGGAAACCCACGGCCCATTTCGATTGGAAAGAGGGAGCGCGACAGAGAGTGAGAGAGAGAGAGAGAGAGAGAGAGAAAATCAATTTCAGAAAAGCAATTGGATCTGGGAGCTGAGATCGTCCGCAAATCGATGCACAATTTAACAAGGCAACAGAGAGGGGGGGAAAAAAAAAAGACCCAGCACAGGAGACGAGTAAACAGCGAAGCCACTAGGGACTGCAGACTTTGCTATCACTGACTGAACAAAGCAGCCTCTCAAATACCAAGCCTGCCTGGATTTACAACGATCACTGTGAGAAAATGAAATGCTAATCGGGTGGGGTTTAAGTTTCACGAAAGCTAAAAGCACGTAGTGAATTGTGACAAACACCGCCACACCACAAGGAATGGACATCGCACCATTGGGGAGCCTGGGAACTGGTCTTCATGCAGATGGGAAAGGACACAGGCGATCTGCAATGCTCTCTCTCTCGCTGCTCAACCAGCCACTCGCTCTCACACTGCCCATTAATTATGTTTTTTTTAACCACTTTCCCCTTGGCATGTCGCTCCGTCGGTTTGCTGTTGGAGCTGCCATTTGCAGACGGGGTTAACTGGCTGCCAGTAAGCACATAGCCGAGTGCGTGCCTGGGAGTGAGAGAGCTGGGGACAAAGCCAGGGCTTTCACAGGGAGTCAGGCTGCCAGGGTTTGGAAGTGATGTCAGCGGACAGCAGGGAACACAGAGAGAGAAATTCACAAACTTGAAAACCCCACACAGCATGGGGAATAACAGTGTTACAGTGAGGGGTGTGGGGTATATCAGAGTATTACAGTGAGGGGTGTGGGGTATATCAGAGTGTTACAGTGAGGGGTGTGGGGTATATCAGAGTGTTACAGTGAGGGGTGTGGGGTATATCAGTGTGTTACAGTGAGGGGTGTGGGGTATATCAGTGTGTTACAGTGAGGGGTGTGGGGTATATCAGTGTGTTACAGTGAGGGGTGTGGGGTATATCAGTGTGTTACAGTGAGGGTGTGGGGTATATCAGTGTGTTACAGTGAGGGGTGTGGGGTATATCAGAGTGTTACAGTGAGGGGTGTGGGGTATATCAGAGTGTTACAGTGAGGGGTGTGGGGTATATCAGAGAGTGTTACAGTGAGGGGTGTGCGGTATACCAGAGTGTTACAGTGAGGGGTGTGGGGTATATCAGAGTGTTACGGTGAGGGGTGTGGGGTATATCAGAGTGTTACAGTGAGGGATGTGGGGTATATCAGAGTGTTACGGTGAGGGGTGTGGGGTAAATCAGAGTGTTACAGTGAGGGGTGTGGGGTATATCAGAGTGTTAGAGTGAGGGGTGTGGGGTATATCAGAGTGTTACAGTGAGGGTGTGGGGTATATCAGAGTGTTACAGTGAGGGGTGTGGGGTATATCAGAGTGTTGCAGTGAGGGGTGTGGGGTATATCAGAGTATTACAGTGAGGGGTGTGGGGTATATCAGAGTGTTACAGTGAGGGGTGTGGGGTATATCAGAGTGTTACAGTGAGGGTGTGGGGTATATCAGAGTGTTACAGTGAGGGTGTGGGATATATCAGAGTGTTACAGTGAGGGTGTGGGGAATATCAGAGTGTTACAGTGAGGGTGTGGGGTATATCAGAGTGTTACAGTGAGGGGTGTGGGATATATCAAATTGTTACAGGGAGGGGTGTAGGGTATATCAGTGTGTTACAGTGAGGGGTGTGGGGTATATCAGAGTGTTACAGTGAGGGTGTGGGGTATATCAGAGTGTTACAGTGAGGGTGTGGGGTATATCAGAGTGTTACAGTGAGGGGTGTGGGATATATCAAATTGTTACAGGGAGGGGTGTGGGGTATATCAGAGTGTTACAGTGAGGGGTGTGGGGTATATCAGAGTGTTACAGTGAGGGGTGAGGGGCATATCAGAGTGTTACAGTGAGGGGTGTGGGATATATCAGAGTGTTACAGTGAGGGGTGTGGGATATATCAGAGTGTTACAGTGAGGGGTGTGGGGTATATCAGAGTGTTACAGTGAGGGGTGTGGGGTATATCAGAGTGTTACAGTGAGGGGTGTGGGGGATATCAGAGTGTTACAGTGAGGGGTGTGGGGTATATCAGAGTGTTACAGTGAGGGGTGTGGGGTATATCAGAGTGTTAAAGTGAGGGTGTGGGGTATATCAGAGTGTTACAGTGAGGGTCTGGGGTATATCAGAGTGTTACAGTGAGGGTGTGGGGTATATCAGAGTGTTACAGTGAGGGGTGTGGGGTATATCAGAGTGTTACAGTGAGGGGTGTGGGATATATCAAATTGTTACAGGGAGGGGTGTGGGGTATATCAGTGTGTTACAGTGAGGGGTGTGGGGTATATCAGTGTGTTACAGTGAGGGGTATGGGGATATATCAGAGAGTTACAGTGAGGAGTGTGGGATATATCAAATTGTTACAGGGAGGGGTGTGAGGTATATCGGTGTGTTACAGTGAGGGGTGTGGGGTATATCAGAGAGTTACAGTGAGGGTGTGGGGTATATCAGAGTGTTACAGTGAGGGGTGTGGGGTATATCAGAGAGTGTTACAGTGAGGGGTGTGGGGTATATCAGAGTGTTACAGTGAGGGGTGTGGGGTATATCAGAGAGTGTTACAGTGAGGGGTGTGCGGTATACCAGAGTGTTACAGTGAGGGGTGTGGGGAATAACAGTTTTACAGTGAGGGGTGTGGGGTATATCAGAGTGTTACGGTGAGGGGTGTGGGGTATATCAGAGTGTTACAGTGAGGGGTGTGGGGTATATCAGAATGTTACAGTGAGGGGTGTGGGGTATATCAGAGTGTTACAGTGAGGGGTGTGGGGTATATCAGAGTGTTGCAGTGAGGGGTGTGGGGTATATCAGAGTGTTACAGTGAGGGGTGTGGGGTATATCAGAGTGTTACAGTGAGGGGTGTGGGGTATATCAGAGTGTTACAGTGAGGGTGTGGGGTATATCAGAGTGTTACAGTGAGGGTGTGGGATATATCAGAGTGTTACAGTGAGGGTGTGGGGAATATCAGAGTGTTACAGTGAGGGTGTGGGGTATATCAGAGTGTTACAGTGAGGGGTGTGGGGTATATCAAATTGTTACAGGGAGGGGTGTAGGGTATATCAGTGTGTTACAGTGAGGGGTGTGGGCTATATCAGAGTGTTACAGTGAGGGTGTGGGGTATATCAGAGTGTTACAGTGAGGGTGTGGGGTATATCAGAGTGTTACAGTGAGGGGTGTGGGATATATCAAATTGTTACAGGGAGGGGTGTGGGGTATATCAGAGTGTTACAGTGAGGGGTGTGGGGTATATCAGAGTGTTACAGTGAGGGGTGTGGGGTATATCAGAGTGTTACAGTGAGGGGTGTGGGATATATCAGAGTGTTACAGTGAGGGGTGTGGGATATATCAGAGTGTTACAGTGAGGGGTGTGGGGTATATCAGAGTGTTACAGTGAGGGGTGTGGGGTATATCAGAGTGTTACAGTGAGGGGTGTGGGGTATATCAGAGTGTTACAGTGAGGGGTGTGGGGTATATCAGAGTGTTACAGTGAGGGGTGTGGGGTATATCAGAGTGTTAAAGTGAGGGTGTGGGGTATATCAGAGTGTTACAGTGAGGGTGTGGGGTATATCAGAGTGTTACAGTGAGGGTGTGAGGTATATCAGAGTGTTACAGTGAGGGTGTGGGGTATATCAGAGTGTTACAGTGAGGGGTGTGGGATATATCAAATTGTTACAGGGAGGGGTGTGGGGTATATCAGAGTGTTACAGTGAGGGGTGTGGGGTATATCAGAGTGTTACAGTGAGGGGTGTGGGGTATATCACAGTGTTACAGTGAGGGGTGTGGGGTATATCAGAGTGTTACAGTGAGGGTGTGGGGTATATCAGAGTGTTACAGTGAGGGTGTGGGGTATATCAGAGTATTACAGTGAGGGGTGTGGGGTATATCAGAGTGTTACAGTGAGGGGTGTGGGGTATATCAGAGTGTTACAGTGAGGGGTGTGGGGTATATCAGAGTGTTACAGTGAGGGGTGTGGGGTATATCAGAGAGTGTTACAGTGAGGGGTGTGCGGTATACCAGAGTGTTACAGTGAGGGGTGTGGGGAATAACAGTTTTACAGTGAGGGGTGTGGGGTATATCAGAGTGTTACGGTGAGGGGTGTAGGGTATATCAGAGTGTTACGGTGAGGGGTGTGGGGTATATCAGAATGTTACAGTGAGGGGTGTGGGGTATATCAGAGTGTTACAGTGAGGGGTGTGGGGTATATCAGAGTGTTACAGTGAGGGGTGTGGGGTATATCAGAGTGTTGCAGTGAGGGGTGTGGGTTTTATCAGAGTGTTACAGTGAGGGGTGTGGGGTATATCAGAGTGTTGCAGTGAGGGGTGTGGGGTATATCAGAGTGTTACAGTGAGGGTGTGGGGTATATCAGAGTGTTACAGTGAGGGTGTGGGGTATATCAGAGTGTTACAGTGAGGGTGTGGGGAATATCAGAGTGTTACAGTGAGGGTGTGGGGTATATCAGAGTGTTACAGTGAGGGGTGTGGGATATATCAAATTGTTACAGGGAGGGGTGTGGGGTATATCAGAGTGTTACAGTGAGGGTTATGGGGTATATCAGAGTGTTACAGTGAGGGGTGTGGGGTATATCAGTGTGTTACAGTGAGGGGTGTGGGGTATATCAGAGTGTTACAGTGAGGGTGTGGGGTATATCAGAGTGTTACAGTGAGGGTGTGGGGTATATCAGAGTGTTACAGTGAGGGGTGTGGGATATATCAAATTGTTACAGGGAGGGGTGTGGGGTATATCAGAGTGTTACAGTGAGGGGTGTGGGGTATATCAGAGTGTTACAGTGAGGGGTGTGGGGTATATCAGAGTGTTACAGTGAGGGGTGTGGGGTATATCAGAGTGTTACAGTGAGGGTGTGGAGTATATCAGAGTGTTACAGTGAGGGGTGTGGGGTATATCAGAGTGTTACAGTGAGGGTGTGGGGTATATCAGAGTGTTACAGTGAGGGTGTGGGGTATATCAGAGTGTTACAGTGAGGGGTGTGGGATATATCAAATTGTTACAGGGAGGGGTGTGGGGTATATCAGTGTGTTACAGTGAGGGGTGTGGGGTATATCAGTGTGTTACAGTGAGGTGTATGGGGATATATCTGAGAGTTACTGTGAGGGGTGTGGGGTATAGGAGAGTGTTACACTGAGGGGTATGGGGTATATCAGAATGTTACAGTGAGGGATGTGGGGTATATCAGTTTGTTAAACTGATGGGTGTGGGATATATCAGACTGTTACAGTGAGGGGTATGGGGATATATCAGAGAGTTACTGTGAGGGGTGTGGGGTATAGGAGAGTGTTACACTGGGATGTGGGGTATATCAGTGTGTTAAACTGATGGGTGTGGGATATATCAGAGTGTTACAGTGAGGGGTGTGGGGTATAGGAGAGTGTTACACTGAGGGGTGTGGGATATGTCAGAGTGTTACAGTGAGGGGTGTAGGGTATACGAGAGTGTTACACTAAGGGGTGTGGGATATGTCAGAGTGTTACAGTGAGGGGTGTGGGGTATATCAGAGTGTTACAGTGAGGGGTGTGGGGTATATCAGAGTGTTACAGTGAGGGTGTGGGGTATATCAGAGTGTTACAGTGAGGGTGTGGGGTATATCAGAGTGTTACAGTGAGGGTGTGGGGAATATCAGAGTGTTACAGTGAGGGTGTGGGGTATATCAGAGTGTTACAGTGAGGGGTGTGGGATATATCAAATTGTTACAGGGAGGGGTGTGGGGTATATCAGTGTGTTACAGTGAGGGGTGTGGGGTATATCAGAGTGTTACAGTGAGGGTGTGGGGTATATCAGAGTGTTACAGTGAGGGTGTGGGGTATATCAGAGTGTTACAGTGAGGGGTGTGGGATATATCAAATTGTTACAGGGAGGGGTGTGAGGTATATCAGAGTGTTACAGTGAGGGGTGTGGGGTATATCAGAGTGTTACAGTGAGGGGTGTGGGGTATATCAGAGTGTTACAGTGAGGGGTGTGGGGTATATCTGAGTGTTACAGTGAGGGGTGTGGGGTATATCAGAGTGTTACAGGGAGGGGTGTGGGGTATATCAGTGTGTTACAGTGAGGGGTGTGGGGTATATCAGTGTGTTACAGTGAGGGGTATGGGGATATATCAGAGAGTTACTGTGAGGGGTGTGGGGTATAGGAGAGTGTTACACTGAGGGGTATGGGGTATATCAGAGTGTTACAGTGAGGGATGTGGGGTATATCAGTGTGTTAAACTGATGGGTGTGGGATATATCAGAGTGTTACAGTGAGGGGTGTGGGGTATAGGAGAGTGTTACAGTGAGGGGTGTGGGATATGTCAGAGTGTTACAGTGTGGGGTGTAGGGTATAGGAGAGTGTTACACTGAGGGGTGTGGGATATGTCAGAGTGTTACAGTGAGGGGTGTGGGGTATAGGAGAGTGTTACACTGAGTTGTGTGGGGTATATCAGTGTGTTACAGTGAGGGGTGTGGGGTATATCAGAGTGTTACAGTGAGGGTATATCAGAGTGTTACAGTGAGGGGTGTGGGGTATATCAGAGTGTTACAGTGAGGGGTGTGGGATATATCAGAGTGTTACAGTGAGGTGTGTGGGGTATATCAGAGTGTTACAGTGAGGGGTGTGGGATATATCAGAGTGTTACAGTGAGGGGTGTGGGATATATCAGAGTGTTACAGTGAGGGGTGTGGGGTATATCAGAGTGTTACAGTGAGGGGTGTGGGATATATCAGAGTGTTACAGTGAGGGGTGTGGAGCACATCAGAGTGTTACACTGAGGGGTGTGGGGTATATCAGAGTGTTACAGTGAGGGGTGTGGGGTATATCAGATTGTTACAGTGAGGGGTGTGGGGTATATCAGAGTGTTACAGTGAGGGGTCAGGGATATATCAGAGTGTTACAGTGAGGGGTGTGGGGTATATCAGAGTGTTACAGTGAGGGGTGAGGGGTATATCAGTGTGTTACAGTGAGGGGTGTGGGGTATATCAGAGAGTGTTACAGTGAGGGGTGTGGGATATATCAGAGTGTTACAGTGATGGGTGTGGGGTATATCAGAGTGTTACAGTGAGGGGTGTGGGGTATATCAGAGTGTTACAGTGAGGGGTGTGGGGTATATCAGAGTGTTACAGTGAGGGGTGTGGGGTATATCAGAGAGTGTTACAGTGAGGAGTGTGGGATATATCAGTGTGCTACATTGAGGGGTGTGGGTTATTTTATATATCAACCCCCAAACCACTCGATTAGATTCCAGTCGATAACTCACTCCCTGGAATCTGTTATTCTATATATAAACCCATCTGAATGCCTCGAATAGATTCCAGTCTGTAATTCACTCCTGGGTATCTGGTATTCTATATATAAACCCCACGAACTCATCGATTAGATTCCAGTCTTTAACTCACTCCCGGGTATCTGTTATTCTATATATAAACCAGCCCGAACCCCTCGATTAGATACCAGTATGCAACTCAATCCCAGGTATCTGTTATTTTATATATAAACCACACCGACCTTCACGATTAGATTCCAGTCTGTACCTCACTACGTGTGTCTGTTATTCTATCTATAAACCACCCGCAACCCCTCAATTAAATGCCAGTCTGTAACTCACTTTCGGGTATCTGTTATTCTATATATAAGCCACCCCGAACCCCTCGATTAGATTCCAGTCTGTAAATCACTCCTGGGTGTCTGTTACTCTATATATAAACCACCCTGAAACCCTCGATTAGATTCCGGTCTGTAATGCACTCCTGGGTATCTGTTATGCTATATATAAACCACCCTGAAACCCTCGATTAGATTCCAGTCTGTAACTCACTCCCGGGTATCTGTTATTCTATATATAAACCACCCTGAACTCCTCGATTAGATTCCAGGCTGTAATTCACTCCTGGGTATCTGTTATTCTATATTTAAACCCCTGAACTAGTCGTTAGATTACAGTCTATAAATCACTCCCGAGTATCTTTTATTCTACATATAAACCACCCAGAACCCCTGGATTAGATTCCAGTCTGTAACTCTCTCTCAGGTATCTGTGATTCTGTATATAAACCACCCTGAACCCCTCAATTAGATTCCAGGCTGTAACTCACTCCTGGGTATCTGTTATTCTATTTTTAAATCACCCCAAACCCCTTGATTAGATTCCAGTCTTTAACTCACTCCCGGGTATCTGTTATTCTATATATAAACCAGCCCGTACACCTCGATTAGATTCCAGTATGCAACTCAATCCCAGGTATCTGTTATTCTATATATAAACCACCCCTACCTTCTCGATTAGATTCCAGTCTGTAACTCACTCCTGGGTATCTGTTATTCTATTGTTAAATCAACCGAAACCCTCGATAGATTCCAGTCTGTAAGTCACACCCGAGTATCTTTTATTCTACATATAAAACACCCAGAACCACAGGATTAGATTCCAGTCTGTAACTCACTCCCAGGTATCTGTTATTCTGTATATAAACCATCCTGAACCCCTCGATTAGATTCCAGGCTATAACTCACTCCTGGGTATCTGTTATTCTATTTTTAAATCACCCCGAACCCCTCGATTAGATTCCAGTCTGTAAATCACTCCCGGTTATCTGTTATTCTATATATAAACCACCTTGAACCCCTCGATTAGATTCCAGCCTGTAAATCACTCCCGGGTATCTGTCATTCTGTATATAAACCACCCCGAACCCCTCAATTGTATACCAGTCTGTAACTCACTCCCGGGTATCTTATTCTATATACAAACCACCCTGAACCCCTCAACTAGATACCCGTCTATAACTCACACCTGAGTGTGTGTTATTCTATATATAAACAACCCTGAACCCCTCTATTGTATTCCAGGCTGTAACTCACTCACGGGTATCTGCTAAACTATATATAAACCACACCAAACCCCTCGATTAGATCCCAGTCTGTACCTCACCACCACCCCCCCCCCCAGGGTATCTGTTATTCTACATATAAACCACCCCGAACCCCTCAATTAGATTCCAATCTGTAACTCGATCCTGTGTATCTGTTATTCTATGTATAAACCACCGAACCCCTCAATTAGATTCCAATCTGTAACTCGATCCTGTGTATCTGTTATTCTATATATAAACCACCTGAACCCGTCGATTAGATTCCAGTCTGTAACTCACCCCGAGGTATATGTTAATAGGTATATAAACCCACAAAACCCTCGATTAGATTTGACACTGTAACTCACTCCCGGGTATCTCTGATTCTATATATAAACCACCCCGAACACCTCGATTAGATTCCAGTGTGTAACTGGCTCCCGCGTGTCTGTTATTCTGTATATAAACACAACAAGATCCCTCAATTAGATTCCAGTCCGTAACTCACTCCCCGGTATCTGTTATTCTATAGATAAACCCCCAAACCTCTCGACTAGATTCCAGTCTGTAACTCAAGCCCGGGTATCTTTAATTCTATATATGGACCACTGGAACACCTCGATTAGATTCCAGTCTGTAACTCACTCCCGGGTATCTGTTATTCAATATATAAACCCCCGAACCCCTCGATTAGATTCCAGTCTGTAACTCATACCCGGGTATCTGTTATTCTATATATAAACCACCCCGAACCCCTCGATTAGATTCCAGTCTGTAACTCACTCCGTTTATCTGTTATTCTATTTATAAATGACCCGGAACCCCTCAATTAGATACCAGGCTGTAACTCACTCCCGGGCAACAGTTATTCTATATTTTAACCACCCCGAACCTCTCAGTTAGATTCCAGTCTGTAATTCACACCCAGGTATCTGTTATTCTATATATAAACCACCCCGAACCCCTCGATTAGATTCCAGTCTGTAACTCACTCCCGGGTATCTGTTATTCTATATATAAACCACCACGAACCCCTCGATTAGATTCCAGGCTGTAATTCACTCCTGGGTATCTGTTATTCTATATTTAAACCCCTGAACTAGTCGTTAGATTACAGTCTATAAATCACTCCCGAGTATCTTTTATTCTACATATAAACCACCCAGAACCCCTGGATTAGATTCCAGTCTGTAACTCTCTCTCAGGTATCTGTGATTCTGTATATAAACCACCCTGAACCCCTCAATTAGATTCCAGGCTGTAACTCACTCCTGGGTATCTGTTATTCTATTTTTAAATCACCCCAAACCCCTTGATTAGATTCCAGTCTTTAACTCACTCCCGGGTATCTGTTATTCTATTTATAAACCAGCCCGTACACCTCGATTAGATTCCAGTATGCAACTCAATCCCAGGTATCTGTTATTCTATATATAAACCACCCCTACCTTCTCGATTAGATTCCAGTCTGTAACTCACTCCTGGGTATCTGTTATTCTATTGTTAAATCAACCGAAACCCTCGATAGATTCCAGTCTGTAAGTCACACCCGAGTATCTTTTATTCTACATATAAACCACCCAGAACCACAGGATTAGATTCCAGTCTGTAACTCACTCCCAGGTATCTGTTATTCTGTATATAAACCATCCTGAACCCCTCGATTAGATTCCAGGCTATAACTCACTCCTGGGTATCTGTTATTCTATTTTTAAATCACCCCGAACCCCTCGATTAGATTCCAGTCTGTAAATCACTCCCGGTTATCTGTTATTCTATATATAAACCACCTTGAACCCCTCGATTAGATTCCAGCCTGTAAATCACTCCCGGGTATCTGTCATTCTGTATATAAACCACCCCGAACCCCTCAATTGTATACCAGTCTGTAACTCACTCCCGGGTATCTTATTCTATATACAAACCACCCTGAACCCCTCAACTAGATACCCGTCTATAACTCACACCTGAGTGTGTGTTATTCTATATATAAACAACCCTGAACCCCTCTATTGTATTCCAGGCTGTAACTCACTCACGGGTATCTGCTAAACTATATATAAACCACACCAAACCCCTCGATTAGATCCCAGTCTGTACCTCACCACCACCCCCCCCCCAGGGTATCTGTTATTCTACATATAAACCACCCCGAACCCCTCAATTAGATTCCAATCTGTAACTCGATCCTGTGTATCTGTTATTCTATGTATAAACCACCGAACCCCTCAATTAGATTCCAATCTGTAACTCGATCCTGTGTATCTGTTATTCTATATATAAACCACCTGAACCCGTCGATTAGATTCCAGTCTGTAACTCACCCCGAGGTATATGTTAATAGGTATATAAACCCACAAAACCCTCGATTAGATTTGACACTGTAACTCACTCCCGGGTATCTCTGATTCTATATATAAACCACCCCGAACACCTCGATTAGATTCCAGTGTGTAACTGGCTCCCGCGTGTCTGTTATTCTGTATATAAACACAACAAGATCCCTCAATTAGATTCCAGTCCGTAACTCACTCCCCGGTATCTGTTATTCTATAGATAAACCCCCAAACCTCTCGACTAGATTCCAGTCTGTAACTCAAGCCCGGGTATCTTTAATTCTATATATGGACCACTGGAACACCTCGATTAGATTCCAATCTGTAACTCACTCCCGGGTATCTGTTATTCAATATATAAACCCCCGAACCCCTCGATTAGATTCCAGTCTGTAACTCACACCCGGGTATCTGTTATTCTATATATAAACCACCCCGAACCCCTCGATTAGATTCCAGTCTGTAACTCACTCCGTTTATCTGTTATTCTATTTATAAATGACCCGGAACCCCTCAATTAGATACCAGGCTGTAACTCACTCCCGGGCAACAGTTATTCTATATATAAACCACCCCGAACCTCTCAGTTAGATTCCAGTCTGTAATTCACACCCAGGTATCTGTTATTCTATATATAAACCACCCCGAACCCCTCGATTAGATTCCAGTCTGTAACTCACTCCCGGGTATCTGTTATTCTATATATAAACCACCACGAACCCCTCGATTAGATTCCAATCTGTAAATCACTCCCGGGTATCAGATATTCTATATATAAGCCCCCAAAGCCCTCGACTAGATTCCAGTTTGTAACTCACTCCCCGGAATCTTCAATTCTATATACACACCACCAGAACCCCTCGATTAAATTCCAGTCTGTAACTCACTCCCGGCTATCTGTTAATCTATATGTAAACCACCGAACTCCTCGATTAGATTCCAGGCTGTAACTCACTCCCAAGTATCTGTTATTCTATATATAAACCCACTGTAGCTCTCGATTAGATTCCAGTCTGTAAATCACTCCTAAGTGTGTGTAATTCTATATATAAACCACCCCGAAGCCCTCGATTAGATTCCAGGCTGTAACTCACTCCCCTGTATCTTTAATTCTTTATATAAACCACCGGAACCCCTCGATTAGATTCTAGCCTGTAACTCATTCCCGGGCATCAGTTATTCTATATATAAACCCCCCGAACCCCTCGATTAGATTCCAGCCCATAACTCGCTTCTGGCTATTTGTTATTCTATATATATATCACTCCGAACCCCTCGATTAGATTCCAGACTGTAAATCACTCCTGGGTATCTGTTATTCTATATATAAACCACCCGGAACCCCTCAATTATATGCCAGTCTGTAACTCACTCCCGGGCATCAGTTATTCTATATATAAACCCCCCAAACCCCTCGATTAGATTCCAGTCCGTAACTCGCTCCCGACTATCTGTTATTCTATATATATATCACTCCGAACCCGCCGATTAGATTCCAGTCTGTAAGTTGCTCCCTGGTATCTATTATTCAGTATATAAACCACACAGAACCCCACAATTCGACTCCAGTCTGTAACTCGCTTCCGGGCATCTGTTATTCTATATTTAAACCCCACAACCCCTCGATTAGATTCCAGTCTGTAACTCACTCCCGTGTATCTGTTATTCTATATATAAACCACCCTGAACCCCTCGATTATATTCCAGTCTGTAACCCACTCCCGGGTATCTGTTATTCTATATTTAAACCCTCGAACCGCTCGATTAGATTCCAGGTTGTAACTCACTCCCAGGTATCTGTTATTCTACATATATACCACCCCGAACCCCTTGATTAGATTCCAGTCTGTAACTCACCCGCAGATATCAGTTATTCTATAAATAAACCACCCAAACCCCCCGATTAGATTCCGGTCTATAACTCACTCCCGGGTATCTGTTATTCTATTTTTAAACCCCAAACCCCTCAATAAGATTCCAGTCTATAGCCCACTCCCGGGTCTCTGTTAATCTATATTTAAACCATCGAACCACTCGATTAGTTTCCAGGTTGTAACTCACTCCCGGGTATCTGTTATTCTATACATAAACCCCCCAAACCCTTCAATTAGATTACCGTCTGTAACTCACTCCCGGGTATCTGTTATTCTATACATAAACCACCCAGAACCCCTCGATTAGATTACAGTCTGTAACTCACTCCTGGGTATCTGTTATTCTATATATAAAACCACCCAGAACCCCTCCATTAGAATCCAATCAATAAATCACTCCCGGGTATCTGATACTGGATACCTAAACCACCCCGAACCCCTCGATTAGATTCCGGTCTGTAACTCACTCCCGGGTATCTGTTAGTCTATATTTAAACCCTCGAACCGCTCGATTAGATTCCAGGTTGTAACTCAATCCTGGGTATCTGTTATTATATATATAAGCCCCAAACCCCTCGACTAGATTCCAGTTGGTAACTCACTCTCGGGTATCTTTAGTTCTATAATTACACCACCAGAAATCTTCGATTCGATTCCAGTCTGTAACTCACCCGCGGGTATCTGTTATTCTATATATAAACGAACCCGAACCCCTCGATTAGATTCCAGTCTGTAACTCACTCCCGGGTATCTGTTATTCCATATATAAACCACCCCGAACCCCTCGATTAGTTTCCAGTCTGTAACTCACTCCTGGGTATCTGTTATTCTATATATAAACCACCCTGAACCCCTCGTTTAGATTCCAGTCTACAACTCACTCCCGAGACTCGGTTATTCTATATATAAAGCCCGCCGACCCCCTCAATTAGATTCCAGTCTGTAACTCGATCGCGTGTATCTGATATTCTATATATAAACCACCCCGAACCCCTCGATTAGATTCCAGAAGGTAACCCAGTCCTGCTTATCTGCTTTCTATATCTAGACCCCCCAAACCGCTCAATTAGATTCCAGTCTGTAACTCACTGCTAGGTATCTGTTATTCTATGTATAAACCAACCCGAACCCATCGATTAGATTCCAAATCAAGTTCTGTCGAAGGGTCATGAGGACTCGAAACGTCAACTCTTTTCTTCTCCGCCGATGCTGCCAGACCTGCTGAGTTTTTCCAGGTAATTCTGTTTTTGATTAGATTACAGTCTATAAATCATTCCAGTATCTGTTATTCTATATATAAACCACCAGAAACCCTCGATTACATTCCAGACTGTAACTCACTGCCAGGTATCTGTTATTCTATATATAAACCAACCTGAACCCCTCGATTAGATTCCAATCCATACCTCGCTCCCGACTATCTGTTATTCTATAAATAAACCACCCCGATCCCCTCGATTAGATTCCAATCTGTAACTCATTCCTGGGTATTTGTTATTCTATATAAAAACCACTCCAAACCCCTCGATTAGATTCCAGTCTGTAACTCACCCGCGGGTATCTGTTATTCTATATATAAACCCCCCGAACCCCTCGATTAGATTCCAGTCTATAACTCACTCCCGGGTATCTGTTACTAGATACATAAACCCCCCGAACCCCTCGATTAGATTCCAGTCTGTAACTCAGTCCCGGGTATCTGTTCTTCTATATATAAACCCCCCAAACCTCTCGACTAGATTCCAGTCTGTAACTCATTACCGGGTATCTTTAATTCTATATATACATCACCGGAAACCCTCAATTAGATTCCAGACTGTGAGTACGTCCAGGGTATCTGTTATTCTATATTTAAATCCCCCAACCCCTCGATTCGATTCGAGTCTTTAACTCACCCTCTTGTATCTGTTATTCTATATATAAACCACCCCGAACCCCTCGATTAGATTCCAGTCTGTAACTCACTCCCGGGTATCTGTTATACTATATATAAAACACCCTGAACCCCTCGATTAGATTCCGGTCTAAAACTCACTCCCTGGTATCTGTTATTCTATATTTAAACCCACGAACCACCCAATTAGATTCTAGACTGTACCTCACTCCCGGGTATCTTTAATTCTATATTTACACCACCAGAACCCCTCCTTTAGATTCCAGTCTATAACTCACCCGCGGGTATCTGTTATTCTATATATAAACCACCCCGAACCCCTCGATTAGTTTCCAGTCTGTAACTCACTCCCGGGTAACTGTTATTCTATATATAAACCACCCCGAACCTCTCAGTTAGATTCCAGTCTGTAACTCACTCCTGGGTATCTGTTATTCTATATATAAACAACCCTGAACCCCTCGTTTGGATTCCAGTCTACAACTCACTCCCGAGACTCGGTTATTCTATATATAAAGCCCGCCGACCCCCTCAATTAGATTCCAGTCTGTAACTCGATCACGTGTATCTGATATTCTATATATAAACCACCCCGAACCCCTCGATTAGATTCCAGTCTGTAACCGAGTCCCGCTTATCTGCTTTCTATATCTAGACCCCCCAAACCGCTCAATTAGATTCCAGTCTGTAACTCACTGCTAGGTATCTGTTATTCTATGTATAAACCAACCCGAACCCATTGATTAGATTACAGTCTATAAATCATTCCAGTATCTGTTATTCTATATATAAACCACCCGAAACCCTCGATTAGATTCCAGACTGTAACTCACTGCCAGGTATCTGTTATTCTATATATAAACCAACCTGAACCCCTCGATTAGATTCTAGCCTATAACTCACTCCCGGGCATCAGTTATTCTATATATAAACCACCCGAACCCCTCGATTAGATTCCAATCCGTACCTCGCTCCCGACTATCTGTTATTCTATATATATATCACTCCGAACCCTTCGATTAGATTCCAGTCTTTAACCCGCTCCCTGGTATCTATTATTCGGTATATAAACCACCCGGAACCCCACAATTAGACTCCAGTCTGTAACTCACTCCCGGGTATCTGTTACTCTGTATATAAACCACCTCGAACACCTCGATTAGATTCCAGTCTGTAACTCACTCCTGGATATCTGTTATTCTATATATAAACAACCCCGAAACCCTCAATTAGATTCCAAACTGTAAATCACTCCCGGGTATCTGTTAACCTAGAAAAACCACCTGAACCCCTCAATTAGATTCCAGTCTGTAACTCAATCCCGGGTATCTGTTATTATATATATAAGCCCCCAAACCCCTCGACTAGATTCCAGTCGGTAACTCACTACCGGGTATCTTAAATTCTATATTTACACCACCAGAACACCTCGATTCGATTCCAGTCGGTAACTCACCCGCGGGTATCTGTTATTCTATATATAAACCCCCCGAACCCCTCGATTAGATTCCAGTCTGTAACTCACTCCCGGGTATCTGTTATTCTATATATAAACCCCCTGAACCCCTCGATTAGATTCCAGTCTGTAACTCACTCCCGGGTATCTGTTATTCTATATATAAACCCCCCAAACCTCTCGACTAGATTCCAGTCTGTAACTCATTACCGGGTATCTTTAATTCTATATATACATCACCGGAAACCCTCAATTAGATTCCAGCCTGTGAGTACGTCCAGGGTATCTGTTATTCTATATTTAAATCCCCCAACCCCTCGATTCGATTCGAGTCTTTAACTCACCCTCTTGTATCTGTTATTCTATATATAAACCACCCCGAACCCCTTGATTAGATTCCAGTCTGTAACTCACTCCTGGGTATCTGTTATTCTATATTTAAACCCCTGAACCCCTCGATTAGATTCCAGTCTGTAACTCACTCCTGGGTATCTGTTATTCTATATATAAACCACCCTGAACCCCTCGTTTAGATTCCAGTCTACAACTCACTCCCGAGACTCGGTTATTCTATATATAAAGCCCGCCGACCCCTTCAATTAGATTCCAGTCTGTAACTCGATCGCGTGTATCTGATATTCTATATATAAACCACCCCGAACCCCTCGATTAGATTCCAGTCTGTAACCCAGTTCGGCTTATCTGCTTTCTATATCTAGACCCCCCCAAACCGCTCAATTAGATTCCAGTCGGTAACTCACTGCCAGGTATCTGTTATTCTATGTATAAACCAACCCGAACCCCTCGATTAGATTCCAGTCTGTAACTCACTCCCGGGTATCTGTTATTCTATATATAAACCACCCAAACCCCTCGATTAGATTCCAGTCTGTAACTCACTCCCGGGTATCTGTTATTCTATATATAAACCACCCGAACCCCTCGATTAGATTCCAGTCTGTAACTCACTCCCGGGTATCTGTTATTCTATATATAAACCACCCCGAACCCCTCGATTAGATTCCAGTCTGTAACTCATTGCCAGGTATCTGATATTCTATATATAAACCACCCCGAACCCCTCGATTAGATTCCAGTCTGTAACTCAATCCCGGGTATCTGTTCTTCTATATATAAACCCACGAACCTCTCGACTAGATTCCAGTCTGTAACTCATTACCGGGTATCTTTAATTCTATATATACATCACCGGAAACCCTCAATTAGATTCCAGCCTGTGAGTACGTCCAGGGTATCTGTTATTCTATATTTAAATCCCCCAACCCCTCGATTCGATTAGAGTCTTTAACTCACCCTCTTGTATCTGTTATTCTATATATAAACCACCCCGAACCCCTCGATTAGATTCGAGTCTGTAACTCACTCCCGGGTATCTGTTATTCTATATTTAAACCCACGAACCACCCAATTAGATTCTAGACTGTACCTCACTCCCGGGTATTTTTAATTCTATATTTACACCACCAGAACCCATCGATTAGATTCCAGTCTATAGCTCACCCGCGGGTATCTGTTATTCTATGTATAAACCACCCCAAACCCCTCGATTAGATTCCAGTATGTAACTCATTCCCGGGTATCTGTTATTCTATATATAAACCACCCCGAACCTCTCAGTTAGATTCCAGTCTGTAACTTACTCCCGGGTATCTGTTATTCTATATATAAACCTCGATTAGTTTCCAGTCTGTAACTCACTCCCGGGTAACTGTTATTCTATATATAAACCACCCCGAACGTCTCAGTTAGATTCCAGTCTGTAACTCACTCCTGGGTATCTTTTATTCTATATATAAACCACCCCGAACCCCTCGATTAGATTCCGGTCTATAACTCAGTCCCTGGTATCTGTTATTCTATATTTAAACCCATGAACCACTCAATTAGATTCTAGACTGTACCTCACTCCCAGGTATCTTTAATTCTACATTTACACCACCAGAAGCCCTCGATTAGATTCCAGTCTATAACTCACCCGCGGGTATCTGTTATTCTATGTATAAACCACCCCAAACCCCTCGATTAGATTCCAGTATGTAACTCATTCCCCGGTATCTGTTATTCTATGTATAAACCAACCCGAACCCCTCGATTAGATTACAGTCTATAAATCATTCCAGTATCTGTTATTCTATATATAAACCAACCTGAACCCCTCGATTAGATTCTAGCCTATAACTCACTCCCGAGCATCAGTTATTCTATATATAAACCACCCGAACCCCTCGATTAGATTCCAATCCGTACCTCGCTCCCAGCTATCTGTTATTCTATATATATATCACTCCGAACCCCTCGATTAGATTCCAGTCTGTAACCCGCTCCCTGGTATCTATTACTCGGTATATAAACCACCCGGAACCCCACAATTAGACTCCAGTCTGTAACTCACTCCCGGGTATCTGTTATTTTATATATAAACCCACGAACCGCTCGATTAGATTCTAGTCTGTAACTCGATCGCGTGTATCTGTTATTCTATATATAAACCACCCAAAACCTTCGATTAGATTCCGGTCTATAACTCACTCCCGGGTATCTGTTATTCTATTTTTAAACCCCAAGATCCTCAATTAGATTCCAGTCTGTGACTCACTCCCGGGTATCTGTTAGTCTGTATTTAAACTCCCGAACCGCTCGATTAGACTCCAGTCTGTAACTCGCTCCCCGGTATCTGTTATTCTATATATAAAACACCATGAAACCCGTGATTAGATTCCAGTCTGTAACTCACTCCCGGGTATCTGTTATTGTATATATAAAACTCCCCGAACTACTCGATTAGATTCCGGACTATAACTTACTCCCGAGTATCTGTTATTCTATAAATAAACCACCCAAACCCCTCGATTAGATTCCAGCCTGTAACTCTCCTCCGGGTCTCTGTTATTGTATAAATAAACCACCCAAACCCCCCGATTAGATTCCGGTCTATAACTCACTCCCGGGTATCTGTTATTCTATTTTTAAACCCCAAACCCCTCAATAAGATTCCAGTCTATAGCCCACTCCCGGGTCTCTGTTAATCTATATTTAAACCATCGAACCACTCGATTAGTTTCCAGGTTGTAACTCACTCCCGGGTATCTGTTATTCTATACATAAACCCCCAAAACCTTTCAATTAGATTACCATCTGTAACTCACTCCCGGGTATCTGTTATTGTATATATTAACCACCCAGAACCCTTCCATTAGAATCCAATCAATAAATCACTCCCGGGTATCAGATACTCGTTACATAAACCACCCCGAACATCTCGATTAGATTCCAGGCTGTAACTCACTGCCGGGTATCTGTTATTCTATATATAAACCACCCAAACCCCTCAATTAGATTCCGGTCTATAACACACTCCCAGGTAACTGTTATTCTATATTTAAACCCCAAACGCCTCAATTAGATTCCAGTCTATAACCTACTGCCGGGTCTCTGTTATTCTATGTTTAAACCCCAAAACCCTCAATTAGATTCCAGGCTGTAAGTCACTCCCGGGTATCTGTTATTTTATATATAAACCACCCAAACCCCTCGATTAGATTCCGGTCTATAACTCACTCCCGGGTATCTGTTATTCTATATTTAAACCCCAAACCCCTCGATTAGATTCCAGTCTGTAACTCGCTTCCGGGGATCTTTAATTCTATATATAAACCACCCCGAACCTCTACATTAGAATCCAATCTGTAAATCAATCCCGGGTATCTGATACTCGATACATAAACCACCCCGAACCCCTCGATTACATTCCAGTCTGTAACTCACTCCCGGGTATCTGCTATTCTATATATAAGCCCCAAACCCCACGATTAGATTCCAGACTGTACCTCACTCCCGGGTATCTTTAATTCTATATTTACACCACCAGAACCCCTCGATTCGATTCCAGTCTGTAACTCACCGGCGGTTATCTGTTATTCTATGTATAAACCACCGAAACCCCTCGATTAGATTCCGGTCTGTAACTCACTCCCGGGTATCTGTTATTCTATATATAAACCACCCGGAACCCCTGAATTATATGCCAGTCTGCAACTCACTCCCGGGCATCAGTTATTCTATATATAAACCCCCCGAACCCCTCGATTAGATTCCAGTCCGTAACTCGCTCCCGACTATCTGTTATTCTGTATATATATCACTCCGAACCCATCGATTAGATTCCAGTCTGTAAGTCACTCTCTGGTATCTATTATTCAGTATATAAACCACCCGGAACCCCACAATTCGACTCCAGTCTGTAACTCGCTTCCGGGTATCTGTTATTCTATATTTAAACCCCACAACCCCTCGATAAGATTCCAGTCTGTAACTCACCTGCGGGTATCTGTTATTCTAAAAATAAACACCCAAAACCCTCAATTAGATTCCGGTCTATAACTCACTCCCGGGGATCTGTTATTCTATATTTAATCCCCAAACCCCTCGATTAGATTCCAGTCTGTAACTCGATTCCGGGTATCTTTAATTCTATATATAAATCACCCCGAACCCCAACATTAGAATCCAATCTGTAAATCAATCCCGGGTATCTGATACTCGATACATAAACCACCCCGAACTCCTCGATTACATTCCAGTCTGTAACTCACTCCCGGGTATCTGTTATTCTATATATAAGCCCCAAACCCCACGATTAGTTTCCAGACTGTACCTCACTCCCTGGTATCTTTAATTCTATATTTACACCACCAGAACCCCTCGATTCGATTCCAGTCTGTAACTCACCTGCGGTTATCTGTTATTCTATGTATAAACCACCGAAACCCCTCGATTAGATTCCGGTCTGTAACTCACTCCCGGGTATCTGTTATTCTATATATAAACCCCCCGAACCCCTCGATTAGATTCCAGTCCATAACTCTCTCCCGACTATCTGTTATTCTATATATATATCACTCCGAACCCCTCGATTAGATTCCAGTCCGTAACTCACTCCCGGGCATCAGTTATTCTATATATAAACCCCCCGAACCCCTCGATTAGATTCCAGTCCATAACTCACTCCCGACTATCTGTTATTCTGTATATATATCACTCCGAACCCCTCGATTAGATTCCAGTCTGTAAGTCGCTCCATGGTAACTATTATTCAGTATATAAACCACCCGGAACCCCACAATTCGACTCCAGTCTGTAACTCGCTTCCGGGTATCTGTTATTCTATATTTAAACCCCACAACCCCTCGATTAGATTCCAGTCTGTAACTCACCTGCGGGTATCTGTTATTCTAAAAATAAAGCACCCAAAACCCTCGATTAGATTCCGGTCTGTAACTCACTCCCGGGGATCTGTTATTCTATATTTAAACCCCCAAACCCCTCGATTAGATTCAAGACTGCACCTCATTCCGGGTATCTTTATTTCTATATCTAAACCACCCCGAAGACCTGGATTATATTCCAGTCTGTAATTCACACCCAGCTATCTTTTACTCTATATATAAACCACCCTGAACCACTCAATTAGATGCTCGTCTGTAACTCACTCCCGGGTATCTGTTATTCTATATATAAACCACCCCGACCCCCTCCATTAGATTCCAGTCTGTAACTCACTCCTGGGTAGCTTTTATTCTATATATATACCCCAAAAACTCTCGACTAGATTCCAGTCTGTAACTCACTCCCGGGTATCTGTTATTCTATATATAAACCCCCCTAACCCCTCGATTAGATTCCAGTCCGTAACTCGCTCCCGGGTACCTGTTACTCTATATAAAAACCACCCCGAACCCCTCGATTAGATTCCAGACTGTAACTCGCTTCCGGGTATCTGTTATTCTATATATAAACCACCAAACCAGTCGCTTAGATTCCAGTCTGCAAATCATTTCCAGGTATCTGTTTTTCTATATATAAACCACCCAGATTTCCTCGATTAGGTTCCAGTGTGTAACTCACTCCCAGGTATCTGTGACTCTATATATGAACCACCCCGAACCCCTCGATTAGACTCCAGTCTGTAACTCACTCCCGGGTATCTGTTATTCTATATATATATCACTCTGAACCCCTCGATTAGATTCCAGTCTGTAACTCACTCCCGGGTTTCTGTTACTCGATACATACCCACCCCGAATCCCTCGATTAGATTCCAGTCTGTAACTCACTCCCGTGTATCTTTAATTCTATATATAAACCCCCCAAACCTCTCGACTAGATTCCAGTCTGTAACTCATTACCGGGTATCTTTAATTCTATATATACATCACCGGAAACCCTCAATTAGATTCCAGCCTGTAAGTACGTCCCGGGTATCTGTTATTCTATATTTAAATCCCCCAACCCCTCGATTCGATTCGAGTCTTTAACTCACCCTCTTGTATCTGTTATTCTATATATAAACCACCCAAACCAGTCTGTAACTCATTTCCGGGTATCTGTTTTTCTATATTTAAACCAACAAACCCCTCAATTAGATTCCAGTTTATAATTCACTCCCTGGTCTCTGTTGATCTCTATTCAAACCCTCGAAAAACTCGATTAGAGTCTGTAACTCACTCCCGGGTATCTGTTATTCTATATAGAAGCCACCCCAAACCCCTCGATTAGATTCCAGACTGTCACTCACTCCCGGGTATCTGTTATTCTATATATAAACCACCCTGAACCCCTCGATTAGATTCCTGGCTGTAACTCACTCCCGGGTATCTGTTATTATATATATAAACCACCCCGAACCCCTCGATTAGATTCCAGTCTGTAACTCATTCCCAGGTATCTGTTACTCTCTATAAAAACCACCCCGAACCCCTTGATTAGATTCCAGTCTGTAACTCACTCCAGGGTATCTGTTACTAGAAACATAAACCCCCTGAACCCCTCGATTAGATTTTAGGCTGGAACTCAATCCCGGGTATCCTTTCTTCTATATATAAACCCCCAAACCTCTCGACTAGATTCCAGTCTGTAACTCGATCGCGTGTATCTGATATTCTATATATAAACCACCCCGCATGCCTCGATTAGATTTCAGTCTGTAACTCATTCCCGCGTATCTGCTTTCTATATCTAGACCCCCCAAACCGCTCAATTAGATTCCAGTCTGTAACTAACTGCCAGATATCTGTTATTCTATATATAAACCACCTGAACATCTTGATGAGATTCCAGAATGTAACTCCCCCCCAGGAATCTGTTATTCGGTACATAAACCCACGAACCCCTCGATTATTTTCCAGGCTGTAACTCACTCCCGGGTATCTGTTATGCTATATATAAACCACCCAAACCCCTCAATTAGATTCCGGACTGTAACTCATTCCCTGGGATCTGTTATTCTATATATAAACACCCCGAACCCATCGATTAGATTCCAGACTGTAACTCACTCCGGGGCATCAGTTATTCTATATATAAACCACCCGAACCCCTCAATTAGATTCCAGTCCGTAACTCACTCCCGGGTATCTGTTATTCTATATATATATCACTCCGAACCCCTCGATTAGATTCCAGTCTGTAACCCGCTACCTGGTATCTATTATTCTGTATATAAACCACCCGGAACCCCACAATTAGACTCCAGTCTGTAACGCACTCCCGGGTATCTGTTATTCTGTATATAAACCACCTCAAACCTCTCAGTTAGATTACAGTCTGTAACTCACTCCTGGGTATCTGTTATTCTATATATAAACCATCCCGAACACCTCAGTTAGATTCCAAACTGTAAATCACTCCCGGGTGACAGTTAACCTAGAAAAACCACGTGAACAACTCAATTAGATTCGAGACTGTATCTGTTATTCAATATATAAGCCCCCAAACCCCTCGACTAGATTCCAGTCGGTAACTCACTCCCGGGTATCTTTAATTCTATACTTACACCACCCGAACCGTTCGATTCGATTCCAGTCTGTAACTCACCCACGGGTATCTGTTATTCTATATACAAACCCCCCGAACCCCTCGATTAGATTCCAGTCTGTAACTCACTCCCGGGCATCAGTTATTCTATATATAAACCACCCAAACCCCTTGATTAGATTCTAGTCTGTAACTCACTCCCGGGCATCAGTTATTCTATATATAAACCACCCAAACCCCTCGATTAGATTCCAGTCCATAACTCACTCCCAGGTCTCTGTTATTCTATATTTAAACCCTCGAACCGCTCGATTAGACTCCAGTCTGTAACTCGCTCCCGGGTATCTGTTATTCTATATATAAAACACCCCGAACTCCTCGATTAGATTACAGTCTATAAATCATTCCAGTATCTGTTATTCTATACATAAACACCCCGAACCCATCGATTAGATTCCAGGCTGTAACTCACTTCTGGGTATCTGTAATTCTATATATAAACCACCCTGAACCCCTCAGTTAGATTCCAAACTGTAAATCACTCTCTGGTGACTGTTAACCTAGAAAAAACACCTGAACCACTCAATTAGATTCCAGTCTGTAACTCACTCCCGGGTATCTGTTATTCAATATATAAACCCCCTGAACCCCTCGATTAGATTCCGGTCTGTAACTTACTCCCGGGTATCTGTTATTCTATATATAAACCACCCAGAACTCCTCGATTAGGTTCCAGTCTGTAACTCACTCCCGGGTATCTGTTATTCTATATATAAACCACCCAGAACTCCTCGATTAGGTTCCAGTCTGTAACTCACTCCCGGGTATCTGTTATTCTATATATAAACCCCCCCGAACCCCTCGATTAGATTCCAGGCTGTAACTCACTCCCGGGTATCTGTTATTTTATATATAAACCAAAGCGAACCCCTCCATTAGAAGCCAATCTGTAAATCAATCCCAGGTATCTGTTATTCTATATATAAGCCCCAAACCCCACGATTAGATTCCAGACTGTACCTCACTCCCGGGTATCTGTTATCCTATATTTACACCACCAGAACCCCTCGATTAGATTCCAGTCTGTAACTCACCCGCGGGTATCTGTTATTCTATATTTAAACCCCACAACCCCTCGATTAGATTCCAGTCTGTAACTCACCTGCAGGTATCTGTTATTGTATAAATAAACCACCCAAACCCCTCGATTAGATTCCGGTCTGTAACTCACTCCCGGGTATCTGCTAATCTATATTTAAACCCCCGAACCGCTCGATTAGATTCCAGGCTGTAACTCGTTTCCGGGTATCTGTTATTGTATATATAAACCAGCCCGAACCCCTTGATTAGATTACAGTCTAACTCACTCCCGGGTATCTGATACTCGATACATAAACCACCCCGAACCCCTCGATTAGATTCCAGGCTGTAGTCAATCCTGGGTATCTGGTATTCTATATATAAGCCCCCAAAACCCCTCGATTAGATTCCAGACTGCACCTCACTCCCGGGTATCTGTTATACGACATATAAACCACCCCGAACCCCTCGATTAGATTCAAGACAGCACCTCACTCCCGGGTATCTGTATTTCTATATCTAAACCACCCCGAAGCCCTGAATTGTATTCCAGTCTGTAATTCACACCCAGCTATCTTTTACTCTACATATAAACCATCCTGAACCGCTCAATTAGATGCTCGTCTGTAACTCACTCCCGGGCATCAGTTATTCTATATATAAACTACCCCGAACCCCTCGATTAGATTCCAGTCTGTAACTCACTCCCGGGCATCAGTTATTCTATATATAAACTACCCCGAACCCCTCGATTAGATTCCAGTCTGTAACTCACTCCCGGGTATCTGTGATTCTATATAAAAACCACCCGTACCGCTCGATTAGATTCCAGTCTGTAACAAATTCCTAGGTAGCTATTACTCGATACATAAACAACGCCAAAACCCTCAATTAGATTCCAGGCTGTAACTCACTCCCGGGTAGCTTTTATTTTATATATATACCCCCAAACCGCTCGACTAGATTCCAGTCTGTAACTCATTCCCGGGCATCTGTTATTCTTTATATAAACCCTCCTAACTGCTCGATTAGATTCCAGTCCATAACTCGCTCCTGTCTATCGGTTATTCTATATATATATCACTCCGAACCCCTCGATTAGATTCCAATCTGTAACTCTCTCCCGGGTACCTGTTACTCTATATAAATCCCACCCCGAACCCCTCGATTAGATTCCAGACTGTAACTCATTCCTGGGTATCTGTTATTCTATATATATATCACTCCGAACCCCTCGATTAGATTCCAATTGGTAACTCACCCACAGGAATCTGATATTCTATACATAAACCACGCAAGCCGCTCGATTAGATTCCAGTCTGTAACTCACTCCCGGGTATCTGTTATTCTATATTTAAACTCCCAAAACGCTCAATTAGATTCCAGGCTGGAACTCGCTCCCGGGTATCTGTTAACCTATATATAAACCAGCCCGCACCCCTTGATTAGATTACAGTCTGTAACTCACACCCGGGTATCTGATACGCGATACATAAACCACCCCAAACCCCTCGATTAGATTCCAGACTACACCTCACTCCCGGGTATCTGTTATTCTATACATAAACCACCCCGAAACCCTCGATTAGATTACAGTCCGTAACTCACTCCCAGGTATCAGTTATTCTATATATAAACCACCCCGAACACCTCGATTAGATTCCAGACTACACCTCACTCCCGGGTATCTGTTAGTCTATACATAAACCACCCCGAAACCCTCGATTAGATTACAGTCCGTAACTCACTCCCAGGTATCAGTTATTCTATATATAAACCCCCCGAACCCTCGATTAGATTCCAGTCCGTAACTCACTCCCGGCTATCTGTTATTCTATATATAAACCCCCACCACAAACCCCTCGATTAGATTCCAGTCTGTAATTCGCTCCCTGGTATCTATTATTCTGTATATAAACCACCCGGAACCCCACAATTCGACTCCAGTCTGTAACTCGCTTCCGGGTATCTGTTATGCTATATTTAAACCCCACAACCCCTCGATTAGATTCCAGTCTGTAATTCACCTGCGGGTATCTGTTATTCTATAAATAAACCACCCAAACCCCTCGATTAGATTCCAGTCTGTAACTCACACCCGGGTATCTGTTAATCTATATTTAAACCCTCGAACCGCTCGATTAGATTCCAGTCTGTAACTCACACCCGGGTATCTGTTAATCTATATTTAAACCCTCGAACCGCTCGATTAGATTCCAGGCTGTAACTCGCTTCCGGGTATCTGTTATTCTATATATAAACCAGCCCGCACCCCTTGATTAGATTACAGTCTGTAACTCACTCCCGGGTATCTGATACGCGATACATAAACCACCCCAAACGCTTCGATTAGATTCCAGGCTGTAGTCAATCCCGGGTATCTGTTATTCTATATATAAGCCCCCAAAACCCCTCGATTAGATTCAAGACAGCACCTCACTCCCGCGTTTCTGTTATTCTATATCTAAACCACCCCGAAGCCCTGGATTATATTCCAGTCTGTAATTCACACCCAGCTATCTTTTACTCTATATGTAAACCACCCTGAACCGTTCAATTAGATGCCCGTCTGTAACTCACGCCCGGGCATCAGTTATTCTATATATAAACCACCCCGACCCCCTCCATTAGATTCCAGTCTGTATCTCACTCCCGGGTAACTGTTATTCTATATATAAACCACCCAAACCCCTCGATTAGATTCCAGTCTGTAACTCACTCCCGAGTATCTGTTATTCTATATATAAACCACCCCGAACCCTTCGATTAGATTCCAGTCTGTAACTCACTCCCGAGTATCTATTATTCTATACATAAACCACCCCGAACCCTTCGATTAGATTCCAGTCTGTAACTCACTCCCGAGTATCTATTATTCTATACATAAACCACCCCGAACCCTTCGATTAGATTCCAGTCTGTAACTCACTCCCGGGTATCTGTTACTCGATACATAAACAACGCCGAAACCCTCGATTAGATTCCAGTCTGTAACTCACTCCCGGGTAGCTTTTATTCTATATATAAACCCCCCAAACCTCTCGACTAGATTCAAGTCTGTAACTCGCTCCCGTCTATCTGTTATTCTATATATATATCACTCCGAACCCCTCGATTAGATTCCAATCTGCAACTCTCTCCCGGGTACCTGTTACTCTATATATAAACCACCCTGAACCCCTCGATTAGATTCCAGTCTGTAACTCACTCCTGGGTATCTGTTATTCTATATATATATATCACTCCGAACCCCTCGATTAGATTCCAATCGGTAACTCACCCACGGGAATCTGTTATTCTATACATAAACCACCCCGAACCCCTCGATTAGATTCCAGACTACGCTTCACTCCCGGGTATCTGTTATTCTATATATAAACCACCCAAACCCCTCGATTAGATTCCAGTCTATAATTCACTCCCGGGTATCTGTTATTCTATATTTAAACTCCCGAACCGCTCAATTAAATTCCAGGCTGGAACTCGCTCCCGGGTATCTGTTAGTCTATACATAAACCGCCCCGAACCCCTCGATTAGATTACAGTCCGTAACTCACTCCCAGGTATCTGTTATTCTACATACAAACCACCCGTACCGCTCGATTAGATTCCGGTCGGAAACTCACTCCCGGGTATCTGTTATTCTATATATAAACCCCCGAACCCCTCAATTAGATTACAGGCTGTAACTCACTCCTGGGTATCTGTTATTCTATATATAAACCACCCCGAATCCCTTGATTAGATTCCTGGCTGTAGCTCCCTACTGCGAATCTGTTATTCTATATATAAACCCCCCCGAACCCTTCGATTAGACTCCAGGCTGTAATCAATCCCGGGTATCTGTTATTCTATATATAAGCCCCCAAACCACTTGATTAGATTCCAGACTGCACCTCACTCCCGCGTTTCTGTTATTCTATATATAAACCACCCCGAAGACCTGGATTATATTCCAGTCTGTAATTCACACCCAGCTATCTGTTACTTGATAGATAAACCACCCCGAACCTCTCAATTAGATTACAGCCTGTAACTCACTCCGTTTATCTGTTATTCTATATATAAATGACCCGGAACCCCTCAATGAGCTGCCAGTCTGTAACTCACTCCCGGGTATCAGTTATTCTATATAGAAGCCACACCGAACCCCTTGATAGTTTCCAGTCTGTAACTCACTCCTGGGTATCTGTTATTCCACATATAAACCACCCCATACCGCTCGATTAGGTTCCAGTCTGTAACTCATTCCCTGGCATCTGTTATTCTATATATAAACCACCCTGGACACCTGGATTAGATTCCAGTCTGTAACACACTCTCGGGTATCTGTTAATCTATATTTAAACCACCCGAACCACTTGATTATATTCCAGTCTGTAACTCCCCCCCAGAAATCTGTTTTTCAGTACATAAAGCCACGAACCCCTCGATTAGATTCCAGTCTGTAACTCACTCCCGGGTATCTGTTATTCTATAAATAAACCACCCCGAACCCCTCGATTAGATTCCAGACTACACCTCACTCCCGGGTATCTGTTATTCTATATATAAACCACACAAACCCCTCGATTAGATTCCAGTCTGTAACTCACTCCCGGGTGTGTGTTATTCTATATATAATCCACACAAACCCCACAATTAGACTCCAGTCTGTAACTCACTCCCGGGTATCTGCTGTTCTATATATAAACCACCCCAAACCCCTTGATTAGATTCCAGTCTGTAACTCACTCCCGGGTATCTGTTATTCTATATATAAACCACCACGAACCCCTCAATTAGATTCCAGACTATAAATCACTCCCGGGTATCTGTTATTCTATATATATATATCACTCCGAATCCCTCGATTAGATTCCAGTCTGTAACTCACACCCGGGTATCTGTTATTCTATATATAAACCAGCCCGGGCCCTCCATTAGAATCCACTCTGGAACTCACTCCCGGGTATCTGATACTCGAAACATAAACCACACCGAACCCCTCGATTAGATTCCAGTCTGTAACCTAATCCCGGCTATCTGTTATTCTATATATAAGCCCCCAAACCCCTAGAATAGATTCCAGTCTGTAACTCACTCCCGGGTATCTGTTATTCTATATATAAACCACCCCGAACCCCTCAATTCAATTCCAGTCTGTAACTCACCCGCGGGAATCTGTTACTCTAGATTTAAACTCCCGAACCCCTCGATTAGATTCCAGACTACACCTCACTCCCGCGTATTTGTTATTCTATATATAAACCACACAAACCCCTCGATTAGATTCCGGTCTGTAACTAACTCCCATGTATCTGTTATTCTATATATAAACCACCCTGAGTTCCTTGATTATATTCCAGTCTGTATCTCACTCCCGGGTATCTGTTATTCTATATATAAACCACCCCGAACCCCTCGATTAGATTCCAGTCTGTAACTCACTCCCGGGTATCTGTTATTCTATATATAAACCCCCCGAACTCCTCGATTAAATTCCAGTCCGTAACTCGCTCCCGGATATCTGTTATTCTATATACATATCACTCCGAACCCCTCGATTAGATTCCAGTCTGTAACTCACTCCCGGGTATCTGTTATTCTATATATAAACTCCCAAACCTTTCAATTAGATTCCAGTCTGTAACTCACTCCCGGGTATCTGTTATTCTATATATAAACCACCCTGAACCCCTCGATTAGATTACAGTCTGTAACTCACTCCCGGGTATCTGTTATTCTATATATATACCCCAAAACATCTCGATTAGATTCCAGGCTGTAACTCACTCCTGGGTATCTGTTATTCTATATATAAACACCCAAACCCCTCGATTAGATTACAGTCTGTAACTCACTCCCGGGTATCTGTTATTCTATATATATACCCCAAAACATCTCGATTAGATTCCAGGCTGTAACTCACTTCTGGGTATCTGTTATTCTATATATATACCCCAAAACATCTCGATTAGATTCCAGGCTGTAACTCACTCCTGGGTATCTGTTATTCTATATATAAACCACCCTGAACCCCTCGATTATATTCCAGTCTGTAACTCACTCCCGGGTATCTGTTACTCTATATATAAACCATCCGGAACTCCTCGATTAGATTCCAGGCTGTAACTCACTCCAGGGTATCTGTTATTCAATACAAAAACCACCCCGAACCCCTCGATTAGATTACAGACTGTAACTCACTCCCGGGCATCTGTTATTCTATATATATATACCCCAAAACATTTCGATTAGATTCCAGGCTGTAACTCACACCTGGGTATCTGTTATTCTATATATAAACCACCCCGAACCCCTCGATTATATTCCAGTCTGTAACTCATTTCCGGGTATCTGTTACTCTACATAAAAACCACCCCGAACCCCTCGATTAGATTCCAGTCTGTAACTTGCTCCCTGGTATCTATTATTCTGTATATAAACCACACTGAACCCCACAATTAGACTCCAGTCTGTAACTCATCCCGGGTATCTGTAATCTATACTTAAAACCCCCAACCCTTCGATTCGATTCGAGTCTGTAGCTCACTCCCGGGTATCTGTTATTCTATATTTAAACTCCCGAACCCCTCGATTAGATTCCAGACTACACCTCACTCCCGGGTATGTTATTCTATATATAAACCACACAAACCCCTCGATTAGATTCCAGTCTGTAACTCACTCCCAGGTATCTGTTATTCAATATATAAACCACCCGAACCCCTCGATTAGATTCCAGTCTGTAACTCACTCCCAGGTATCTGTTATTCTATATATAAACCACCCTGAAACGCTCGATTAGATTCCAGTCTGTAACTCACTCCCGGGTATCTGTTATTCTATATATAAACCCCCTGAACCCCTCGATTAGATTCCAGTCTGTAACTCACTCCCGGGTATCGTTATTCTATGTATAAACCACACAAACCCCTTGATTAGATTTTAGTTTGTAACTCGCTCCCGGGTATCTGTTATTCTATATATAAACCCCCTGAACCCTTCGATTAGATTCCAGTCTGTAACTCACTCCCTGGTATCTATTATTCTGTATATAAACCACCCTGAGCCCCACAATTAGTCTCCAGTCTTTAACTCACTCCTTGGTATTTTTATTCTGTATATAAACCAGCCCGAATCCTTCAATTAGATTCCAGGCTGTATCTCACTCCTGGGTATCTGTTATTCTATATATAAACCACCCCGAACCCCTCGATTAGATTCCCGTCTGTAACTCACTACCAAGTATCTGTTATTCTATATACAGACTCCCCAAACCCCTCGATTAGATTCCAGGCTGTAACTCACTCCATTTATCTGTTATTCTACATATAAACCACCCGCAACCCTTCAATTAGATGCCAGTCTGTAACTCACTCCAGAGCATCAGTTATTCTATATATAAACCCGCTGAACCACTCAATTAGTTACCAGTCCGTAACTCGCTGCCGGCTATCGGATATTCTATATATATATCACTCCGAACCCCTCGATTAGATTCGAGTCTGTAAATCACTCCCAAGTGTCTGTTACCACAGAAAAACCATCTGAACCCCTCATTTAGATTCCAGTCTGTAACTCACTCCATGTATCTGTTATTCTATATATATATCACTCCGAACCCCTCAGTTAGAATCGAGACTGTAAATCACTCCCGGGTGTATGTTACCACAGAAAAACCATCTGAAGCCCTCATTTAGATTCCAGTCTGTAACTCACTCCATGTATCTGTTATTCTTCATATAAACCACCCGCAACCCTTCAATTAGATGCCAGTCTGTAACTCACTCCCGGGTATCTTTAATTCTTTATATAAACCATCGGAACCCCTCGATTAGATTCTAGCCTGTAACTCACTCCCGGGTATCTGTTATTCCATATATAAAACCCCGAACCCCTCGAATAGATTCCAGTACATAACTCGCTTCCGGCTATCTGTTATTCTATGTATATATATATATATATCACTCCGAACCCCTCAATTAGATTCCAGTCTGTAACTTGCGCCCTGGTATCTATTATTCTGGATATAAACCACCCTGAACCCCACAATTAGACTCCAGTCTGTAACTCGCTCCCAGGTATCTGTTATTCCATATATAAACCTCCGAACCCCTCGATTAGATTCCAGTCTGTAACTCGCTCCCGGGTATCTGTTATTCTATATATAAACCTCCGAACCCCTCGATTAGATTCCAGTCTGTAACTCACTCCCGGTATCTGTTATTCTATATATAAACCACCCA
Organism: Isurus oxyrinchus; assembly: GCA_026770705.1. Lineage (NCBI taxonomy): Eukaryota > Metazoa > Chordata > Chondrichthyes > Lamniformes > Lamnidae > Isurus > Isurus oxyrinchus. The sequence goes on from JANJGN010000033.1 coordinate 18,188,667, forward strand.
GAAATCCTCGATTAGATTCCAGTCTGTAACTCACTCCCAGTATCTGTTATTCTATATATAAACCTCCGAACCCCTCGATTAGATTCCAGTCTGAAACTCACTCCCGGGTATCTGTTATTCTATATATAAACCACCCTGAACAACTCAATTAGATTCCAGTCTGTAACTCACTCCCGGGTATCTGTTATTCTATATATAAACCCCCCCGACACCCTCGATTAGATTCCAGTCTGTAACTCACTCCCGGGTATCTGTTATTCTATATATAAACCACCACGAACCCCTTGATTAGATTCCAGACTATAAATCACTCCCGGGTATCTGTTATTCTATATATAAACCACCTGAACCCCTCGATTAGATTCCAGGCCCTAACTCGCTTGCGGGTATCTATTACTCTGTATATAAACCTCCCCGAACCCCACAATTAGACTCCAGTCTGTAACTCACTCCCGGGTCTCTGTTATTCTATATATAAACCACCCTAACCCCTCGATTAGATTCCAATCTGTAACTCACGCCCGGGTATTTGTTACTCTATATAAAAACCACCCCGAACCACTTGATTAGATTCCAGACTGTAACTCGCTCCCGGGTATCTGTTATTCTATATATAAACCCCCCCGAACCCCTCGATTGGATTCGAGTCGGAAACACACCCGCGGGTATCTGTTATTCTATATATAAACCCCCCCGAACACCTCGATTCGATTCGAGTCGGAAACACACCCGCGGGTATCTGTTATTCTATATATAAACTCCCAAACCTCTCAATTAGATTCCAGTCTGTAAAACACTTCTGGGTATCTGTTATTCTATATAGAAACCACCCAGAACTCCTTGATTAGGTTCCAGTCTGTAACTCACTCCAGGGTATCTGTTATTCAATACATAAACCACCCCGAACCCCTCGATTAGATTCCAGTCTGTAACTCACTGCCGGGCATCTTTTATTCTATATATAATCGCCCAAACCCCTCGATTAGATTCCAGTCTGTAACTCACTCCCGGGTACCTGTTATTCTATATATATACCCCAAAACATCTCGATTATATTCCAGTCTGTAACTCATTCCCGGGTATCTGTTACTCTACATAAAAACCACCCCGAACCCCTCGATTAGATTCCAGTCTGTAATTTGCTCCCTGGTATCTATTATTCTGTATATAAACCACCCTGAACCCCACAATTAGACTCCAGTCTGTAACTCGCTCCTGGGTATCTGTTATTCTATATATAAACTCCCAAACCTCTCAATTAGATTCCAGTCTGTAACTCACTCCCGGGAATCTGTTATTCTATTTATAAAACACCCTGAACCCCTCGATTAGATTCCAGTCTGTAACTCACTCCCGGGTATCTGTTTTTCTATATATAAACCACCCTGAACCCCTCGATTAGATTCCAGTCTGTAACTCACTCCCGGGTATCTGTTATTCTATATATAAACTCCCAAACCTCTCAATTAGATTCCAGTCTGTAAAACACTTCCGGGTATCTGTTATTCTCTATATAAACCACCCAGAACTTCTCGATTCGGTTCCAGTCTGTAACTCACTCCCGGGTATCTGTTATTCTATATAGAAACCACCCAGAACTCCTCGATTAGGTTCCAGTCTGTAACTCATTCCTGGGTATTTGTTATTCTATATATAAACCACCTCGAAGCTCTGGATTATATTCCAGTCTGTAATTCACACCCAGCTATCTTTTATTCTATATACAAATCACCCGGAACCCCTCAATTAGATGACAGTCTGTTACTCACTCCCGGGCATCTGTACTCTATATTTAAAACCCCCAACCCTTCGATTCGATTCGAGTCTGTAACTCACCCTCGGGTATCTGTTATTCTATATTTAAACCCCCGAAACGCTCGATTAGGTTCCAGTCTGTAACTTACTCCCAGCTATCTGTTATTCGATATATATATCACTCTGAACCCCTCGATTAGATTCCAGTCTGTAACTCTCTTCCTGGTATCTATTATACTGTATATAAACCACCCTGAACCCCACAATTAGACTCCAGTCTGTAACTCATCCCGGGTATCTGTTATTCTATATATAAACCCCCGAACTGCTCGATTAGATTCCAGGCTGTAACTCTCTTCCGGGTATCTGGTATTCTAGATATAAACCACCCCGAACCCCTAGATTAGATTACCGTCTGTAACTCACTCCCGGGTATCTGATACTCGATACATAAACCACCCCGAACCCCTCGATTAGATTCCAGGCTGAAATTCTCTTCCGGGTATCAGGTATTCTAGGTATAAACCACCCTGAACCCCTCGATTAGATTCCAGGCTGTAACTCTTTTCCGGGTATCTGTTATTCTATACATAAACCCCCGAACTGCTCGATTAGATTCCAGGCTGTAACTCACTCCCGGGTATCTGTTATTCTATACATAAACCCCCGAACTGCTCGATTAGATTCCAGGCTGTAACTCACTCCCGGGTATCTGTTATCCTATATATAAACCACCCCGAACCCCTCCATTTGAATCCAGTCTGTAACTCACTCCCGGTTAACTGATACTCGATACATAAACCATCCCGAACCCTTCGATTAGATTCAGTCTGTAACTCGCTCCTGGGAATCTGTTATTCCATATTTAAACTCCAGGACCCCTCGAATCAATTCCAGTCTGTAACTCATCCGCATGAATCTGCTAATTTCTACATAAACCACCAGACCCCTCGATTAGATTCCAGGCTGTAACTAACTCCCAGGTGTGTCCTATTCTATATATATACCACGCGAACCCCTCGATTAGATTCCAGGCTGTAACTAACTCCCAGGTGTGTCCTATTCTATATATATACCACGTGAACCCCTCGATTAGATTCCAGACTTAACTTACTCCCGGGTATCTTTTATACTAAACATAAACCACCCCGAACCCCTCGATTAGATTACGGTCTGTAACTCATTCCGGTATCTGTTATTCTATATATAATCACCACGCACCCCTCGATTAGATTCCAGGCTGTAACTCACTACCGAGTATCTTTAATTCTTTATATAATCCACCGAAACCCGTCGATTAGATTCTAGCCTGTAACTCGCTCCCAGGTATCTGTTATTCTATATATAAACCACCCCGAACCACTCGATTAGATTCCAGTCTGTAACTCACGTCCGGGTATCTGTTATTCTATATATAAACCACCCCAAACCCCTACATTTGAATCCAGTCTGTAACTCACTCCCGGTTATCTGATACTCGATACATAAACCATCCCGAACCTCTCGATTAGATTCCAGTCTGTAACTTGCGCCTGGGAATCTGTTATTCCATATTTAAACCCCCGGACCCCTCGTATCAATTCCAGTCTGTAACTCACCCGTGGGAATCTGTTAATTTCTATATAAACTACCAAACCCCTTGATTGGATTCCAGTGTGTAACTCACTCCTGGGTATCTGTTATTCTATATATAAACCACCCAAACCGCTCGATTAGATTCCAGTCTGTAACTCACACCTGGGTATCTGTTATTCTATATATAAACCACCCAAACCGCTCGATTAGATTCCAGTCTGTAACTCACTCCTGTGTATCTGTTATTCTATATATAAACCACCCCAAACCCCTACATTTGAATCCAGTCTGTAACTCACTCCCCGTTAACTGATACTTGATACATAAACCATCCCGAACCCCTCGATTAGATTCCAGTCTGTAACTCGCTCCTGGAAATCTCTTATTCTATATTTAAACCCCCGGACCCCTCAAATCAATTCCAGTCTGTAACTCACCCGCGGGAATCTGTTAATTTCTACATAAACCACAAAACCCCTTGATTAGATTCCAGGCTGTAACTAACTCCCAGGTGTGTCCTATTCTATATATATACCACGCGAACCCCTCGATTAGATTCCAGGCTGTAACTCACTCCCGGGTATCTGTTATACTAAACACAAACCACCCCGAACCCCTCGATTAGATTCCAGTCTGTAACGCATTCCGGTATCTGTTATTCTATATATAAACACCACACACCCCTCGATTAGATTCCAGGCGGTAACTCACTACCGAGTATCTTTAATTCTTTCTATAATCCACCGAAACCCGTCGATTAGATTCTAGCCTGTAACTCGCTCCCGGGTATCTGTTATTCTATATATAAACACCCCGAACCCCTCGATTAGATTCCAGTCTGTAACTCACGTCCGGCTATCTGTTATCCTATATATAAACACCCCGAACCCTCGATTAAATTACAGTCCGTAACTCGCCCCTGGGAATCTGTTATTCTATATTTAAACCCCCGGACCCCTCAAATCAATTCCAGTCTGTAACTCACCCACGGGAATCTGTTAATTTCTACATAAACCACAAAACCCCTTGATTAGATTCCAGTCTGTAACTCATTCCGGTATCTGTTATTCTATATTTAAACCCCCGGACCCCTCAAATCAATTCCAGTCTGTAACTCACCCACGGGAATCTGTTAATTTCTACATAAACCACCAAACTCCTCGATTAGATTCCAGGCTGTAACTAACTCCCAGGTGTGTCCTATTCTATATATATAACACGCGAACCCCTCGATTAGATTCCAGACTTAACTCACTCCCGGGTATCTGTTATACTAAACATAAACCACCCCGAGCCCCTCGATTAGATTACGGTCTGTAACTCATTCCGGTATCTGTTATTCTATATATAAACACCACGCACCCTTCGATTAGATTCCAGGCTGTAACTCGCTCCCAGGTATCAGTTATTCTATATATAAACCCCCCGAACCCCTCAATTAAATTACAGTCCGTAACTCGCTCCTGGATATCAGTTATTCTATATATAAACACCCCGAACCCCTCGATTAGATTCCAGTCTGTAACTCGCTCCCTGGTATCTAGTATTCTGTATATAAACCACCCTGAACCCCAAAATTAGACTCCAGTCTGTAACACGCTCCCAGGTATCTGTTATTCTATATACAAACCACCCAAACCCCTCGATTAGATTCCAGTCAGTAACTCACTCCCGGGTATCTGTTATTCTATATTTAAACCCCCGAACCCCTCGATTAGATTCCAGTCTGTAACTCACTCCCGGGTATCTGTTATTCTATATTTAAACCCCCGAACCCCTCGATTAGATGCCAGGCTGTAACTCGCTTCTGGGTATCTCTTATTCTATATATATATCACTCAGAACCCCTCGATTAGATTCCAGTCTGTAACTCGCTCCCTGGTATCTATTATTCTGTATATAAACTACCTGGAACCCCTCGATTAGATTCCAGACAGCACCTCACTCCTGGGTATCTCTTATTCTATACATAAACCCCCGAACTGCTCGATTAGATTCCAGGCTGTAACTCACTCCCGGGTATCTGTTATTCTATACATAAACCCCCGAACTGCTCGATTAGATTCCAGGCTGTAACTCACTCCCGGGTATCTGTTATCCTATATATAAACCACCCCGAACCCCTCCATTTGAATCCAGTCTGTAACTCACTCCCGGTTAACTGATACTCGATACATAAACCATCCCGAACCCTTCGATTAGATTCAGTCTGTAACTCGCTCCTGGGAATCTGTTATTCCATATTTAAACTCCAGGACCCCTCGAATCAATTCCAGTCTGTAACTCATCCGCATGAATCTGCTAATTTCTACATAAACCACCAGACCCCTCGATTAGATTCCAGGCTGTAACTAACTCCCAGGTGTGTCCTATTCTATATATATACCACGCGAACCCCTCGATTAGATTCCAGGCTGTAACTAACTCCCAGGTGTGTCCTATTCTATATATATACCACGTGAACCCCTCGATTAGATTCCAGACTTAACTTACTCCCGGGTATCTTTTATACTAAACATAAACCACCCCGAACCCCTCGATTAGATTACGGTCTGTAACTCATTCCGGTATCTGTTATTCTATATATAATCACCACGCACCCCTCGATTAGATTCCAGGCTGTAACTCACTACCGAGTATCTTTAATTCTTTATATAATCCACCGAAACCCGTCGATTAGATTCTAGCCTGTAACTCGCTCCCAGGTATCTGTTATTCTATATATAAACCACCCCGAACCACTCGATTAGATTCCAGTCTGTAACTCACGTCCGGGTATCTGTTATTCTATATATAAACCACCCCAAACCCCTACATTTGAATCCAGTCTGTAACTCACTCCCGGTTATCTGATACTCGATACATAAACCATCCCGAACCTCTCGATTAGATTCCAGTCTGTAACTTGCGCCTGGGAATCTGTTATTCCATATTTAAACCCCCGGACCCCTCGTATCAATTCCAGTCTGTAACTCACCCGTGGGAATCTGTTAATTTCTATATAAACTACCAAACCCCTTGATTGGATTCCAGTGTGTAACTCACTCCTGGGTATCTGTTATTCTATATATAAACCACCCAAACCGCTCGATTAGATTCCAGTCTGTAACTCACACCTGGGTATCTGTTATTCTATATATAAACCACCCAAACCGCTCGATTAGATTCCAGTCTGTAACTCACTCCTGTGTATCTGTTATTCTATATATAAACCACCCCAAACCCCTACATTTGAATCCAGTCTGTAACTCACTCCCCGTTAACTGATACTTGATACATAAACCATCCCGAACCCCTCGATTAGATTCCAGTCTGTAACTCGCTCCTGGAAATCTCTTATTCTATATTTAAACCCCCGGACCCCTCAAATCAATTCCAGTCTGTAACTCACCCGCGGGAATCTGTTAATTTCTACATAAACCACAAAACCCCTTGATTAGATTCCAGGCTGTAACTAACTCCCAGGTGTGTCCTATTCTATATATATACCACGCGAACCCCTCGATTAGATTCCAGGCTGTAACTCACTCCCGGGTATCTGTTATACTAAACACAAACCACCCCGAACCCCTCGATTAGATTCCAGTCTGTAACGCATTCCGGTATCTGTTATTCTATATATAAACACCACACACCCCTCGATTAGATTCCAGGCGGTAACTCACTACCGAGTATCTTTAATTCTTTCTATAATCCACCGAAACCCGTCGATTAGATTCTAGCCTGTAACTCGCTCCCGGGTATCTGTTATTCTATATATAAACACCCCGAACCCCTCGATTAGATTCCAGTCTGTAACTCACGTCCGGCTATCTGTTATCCTATATATAAACACCCCGAACCCTCGATTAAATTACAGTCCGTAACTCGCCCCTGGGAATCTGTTATTCTATATTTAAACCCCCGGACCCCTCAAATCAATTCCAGTCTGTAACTCACCCACGGGAATCTGTTAATTTCTACATAAACCACAAAACCCCTTGATTAGATTCCAGTCTGTAACTCATTCCGGTATCTGTTATTCTATATTTAAACCCCCGGACCCCTCAAATCAATTCCAGTCTGTAACTCACCCACGGGAATCTGTTAATTTCTACATAAACCACCAAACTCCTCGATTAGATTCCAGGCTGTAACTAACTCCCAGGTGTGTCCTATTCTATATATATAACACGCGAACCCCTCGATTAGATTCCAGACTTAACTCACTCCCGGGTATCTGTTATACTAAACATAAACCACCCCGAGCCCCTCGATTAGATTACGGTCTGTAACTCATTCCGGTATCTGTTATTCTATATATAAACACCACGCACCCTTCGATTAGATTCCAGGCTGTAACTCGCTCCCAGGTATCAGTTATTCTATATATAAACCCCCCGAACCCCTCAATTAAATTACAGTCCGTAACTCGCTCCTGGATATCAGTTATTCTATATATAAACACCCCGAACCCCTCGATTAGATTCCAGTCTGTAACTCGCTCCCTGGTATCTAGTATTCTGTATATAAACCACCCTGAACCCCAAAATTAGACTCCAGTCTGTAACACGCTCCCAGGTATCTGTTATTCTATATACAAACCACCCAAACCCCTCGATTAGATTCCAGTCAGTAACTCACTCCCGGGTATCTGTTATTCTATATTTAAACCCCCGAACCCCTCGATTAGATTCCAGTCTGTAACTCACTCCCGGGTATCTGTTATTCTATATTTAAACCCCCGAACCCCTCGATTAGATGCCAGGCTGTAACTCGCTTCTGGGTATCTCTTATTCTATATATATATCACTCAGAACCCCTCGATTAGATTCCAGTCTGTAACTCGCTCCCTGGTATCTATTATTCTGTATATAAACTACCTGGAACCCCTCGATTAGATTCCAGACAGCACCTCACTCCTGGGTATCTCTTATTCTATATATATATCACTCCGAACCCCTCGATTAGATTCCAGTCTGTAACTCGCTCCCTGGTATCTATTATTCTATTAGATACCACTCGATTAGATTCCAGGCTGTAACTCACTCCCGGGTATCTGTTATTCTATATTTAAACCCCCGAACCCCTCGATTAGATGCCAGGCTGTAACTCGCTTCTGGGTATCTCTTATTCTATATATATATCACTCAGAACCCCTCGATTAGATTCCAGTCTGTAACTCGCTCCCTGGTATCTATTATTCTGTATATAAACTACCTGGAACCCCTCGATTAGATTCCAGACAGCACCTCACTCCTGGGTATCTCTTATTCTATATATATATCACTCCGAACCCCTCGATTAGATTCCAGTCTGTAACTCGCTCCCTGGTATCTATTATTCTATTAGATACCACTCGATTAGATTCCAGGCTGTAACTCACTCCCGGGTATCTGTTATACTAAACATAAACCACCCCGAACCCCTCGATTAGATTACAGTCTGTAACTCATTCCGGTATCTGTTATTCTATATATAAACACCACGCGCCCCTCGATTAGATTCCAGGCTGTAACTCACTACCGAGTATCTTTAATTCTTTATATAATCTACTGAAACCCGTCGATTAGATTCTAGCCTCTAACTCGTTCCCAGGTATCTGTTATTCTATATATAAACCACCCAAACCCCTCGATTAGATTCCAGTCAGTAACTCACTCCCGGGTATCTGTTATTCTATATTTAAACACCCGAATCCCTCGATTAGATGCCAGGCTGTAACTCGCTTCTGGGTATCTGTTATTGTATATATAAACCACCCCGAACCCTTCGATTAGATTACAGTCTGTAACTCACGCTCGGGTATCTGTTATTCTATATATAAACCACCCCGAAGCCCTCTATTAGAATCCAGTCTGTAACTCAATCCCGGGTATCTGATACTCGATACATAAACCACCCCGAACCCTTCGATTGGATTCCAGACTGCACCTCACTCCTGGGTATCTCTTATTCTATATATATATCACTCAGAACCCCTCGATTAGATTCCAGTCTGTAACTCGCTCCCTGGTATCTATTATTCTGTATATAAACTACCCGGATCCCCTCGATTAGATTCCAGACCCCACCTCACTCGTGGGTATCTGTTATTCTGTATATAAACCACCCCGAAACCCTCGATTAAATTCCAGACTCCACCTCACTCCCGGGTATCTGTTATTCTATATATATATCCCTTTGAAATCCTCGATTAGATTCCAGTCTGTAATTCGCTCCCTGGTATCTATTATTCTGTATATAAACCACCCGGAACCACTCAATTAGATTCCAGACTGCACCTCATTCCTGGGTATCTGTTATTCTATATATAAAACTCCGAACTGCTTGATTAGATTCCAGGCTGTAACTTTCTCCCTGGTGTGTGTTATTCTATATATAAACCACGCGAACCCCTCGATTAGATTCCAGACTGTAACTCACTCCCGGGTATCTGTTATACTGTACATAAACCACCCCGAACCCCTCGATTAGATTCCAGTCTGTAACTCATTCCCAGGTATCTGATATTCTATATATAAACCCCCCGAACCCCTCGATTAGATTCCGGTATGTAACTCATTCCCAGGTATCTGTTATTCTATATATAAACCCCCCGAACTCCTCGATTAGATTCCGGTATGTAACTCATTCCCAGGTATCTGTTATTCTATATATAAACCCCCCGAACCCCTCGATTAGATTCCAGTCTGTAACTCACTCCCAGGTAGCTGTTCTTCTATATATAAAGGCCCCCGAACCTCTCAGTTAGATTCCAGTCTGTAACTCACTCCCGGGTATCTGTTATTCTATATATGAACCACCCCGAACCCCTCAATTAGATGCCAGACTGTAACTCACTCACGGGCATCAGTAATTCTATATATGAGCCACCCCGAACCCCTCGATTATATTCCAGTCTGGAACGCACCGCACGGCTATCTGTTAATCTATATATAAACCACCTGAACCACTTGTAACTCCCCACCAGGATTCTGTTATTCGGTATATAAACCCATGAACCGCTCGATTATATTCCAGGCTGTAACTCCCCCCAAGGAATCTATTATTCTATATATAAACCCACGAATCCCTCAAATAGATTCCAGGCTGTATCTCACTCCCGGGTACCTATTATTCTAGAAAAAAACACCGGACAGCTTGATTAGATTCCAGTCTGTAACTCACACCCCGGGTATCTGTTATTCTATATATAAACCACCCGAACCCCTCGATTAGATTCCGGACTGTGAGTCACTCCCGGGTATCTGTTATTCTGTATATAAACCACCCCGAACCCTTCGATTAGATACCAGTCTGTAACTCATTCCAGTATCTGTTATTCTATATATAAACACCCCGAAGACCTCGATTAGATTGCAGGCTGTAACTCACTCCCGAGTATTTTTAATTCTTTATATAAACCACCGGAACCCCTCGATTAGATTTGCGCCTGTAACTCGCGCCCGGCTATCTGTTATTCTAGATATATATATATATATCACTCCGAACCTCTCAATTACATTCCAGTCTGCAACTCACTCCATGTATCTGTTACTCTATATATAAACCACCCGGACCCCTCAATTAGATTCCAGTCCGTAACTCGCTCCCAGCGATCTGTTATTCTATATATATATCACTCCGAACCCCTCGATTAGATTCCAGTCTGTAACTCAATTGCTTGTATCTATTATTCTGTATATAAACCACACTGAACCCCAGAATAAGACTCCAGTCTGTAACTCACTCCCGAGTATCTGTTATTCTATATATAAACCACCCAAACCCCTCGATTAGATTCCGGTCTATAACTCACTCCCGGGAATCTGTTATTCTATATTTAAACCCCCAAACCCCTCAATTAGATTCCAGTCTATAACTCACACCCAGGGATCTTTAATTCTATATATACACCACCAGAACCCCTCGATTAAATTCCGGTCTGTAACTCACTCCCAGTTATCTGTTATTCTATATTTAAACCACCTGAACCCCTCGATTCGATTCCAGTCTGTAACTCACGCCCTGGTATCTATTATTCCGTATATAAACCACGCTGAACACCACAATTAGACTCCATTCTGTAACTCACCCGTGGGTATCTGTTATTCTATATATAAACCACCCCGTACCTCTCGATTAGATTACAGTCTGTAAATCACGCCAGGGTACCTGTTATTCTATATATAAACCACCCCGAACCCCTCCATTAGAATACAGTCTGCAAATCACTCCCAGGTATCTGATACTCGATACATAAACCACCCCGAACCACTCGATTAGATTCCAGGCTGTAACTCACTCCCAGGTATCTGTTATTCTATATATAACCCACCAGAACCCCTCGATTAAATTCCAGCCTGAAACCCACTCCCGGGTATCTTTTATTCTATATTTAAAACCTCGAACCCCTCGATTCAATTCCAGTCTGTAACTCACTCGCGGGTATCTGTTATTCTATATATAAACTACCCCGAACCCCTCGATTAGATTCTGGTCTATAACTCACTCCCGGGAATCTGTTATTCTATATTTAAACCCCCAAACCCCTCCATTAGATTACAGTCTGTAACGCACTCACGGGTATCTGTTATTCTATACGTAAACCACCCCGAACCCCTCCATTATAATCCAGTCTGTATATCACTCCTGGGTATCTGATACTCGATAGATAAACCACCCCGAACCTCTCGATTAAATTCCAGGCTGTAACTCACTTCCAGGTATCTTTAATTCTATACATACACCACCAGAACCCCTCGATTAAATTCCAGTCTGTAACTCACTCCCGGGTAACTGTTATTCTTTCTATAAGCCCCCAAACCCCTCAATTAGATTCCAGTTTGTAACTCACTCCCGGGGATCTTTAATTCTATATATACACCACCAGAACCCCTCGATTAAATTCCAGTCTGTAACTCACTACCGGGTATCTGTTATTCTATATTTAAACCACCGAACCCCTCGATTTGATTCCAGTCTGTAACTCACGACCTGGTATCTATTATTCTGTATATAAACCACCCTGAACCCCTCGATTAGATTCCAGTCTGTAACTCACTCCGTGTATCTGTTATTCTATATATAAACCACCCCGAACCTCTCGATTAGATTACAGTCTGTAAATCACTCCCGGGTATCTGATACTCGATACATAAACCACCCCGAACCACTCGATTAGATTCCAGGCTGTAACTCACTCCCGGGTATCTGTTATTCTATATATAAACTACCCAGAACCCCTCAATTAGATTCCAGTCTGTAACTCATTCCCAGGTATCTGTTATTCTATATATAAAGGCCCCCAAACCTCTCAGTTAGATTCCAGTTTGAAACTCATTCCAGTTTCTGTTATTCTATATATAAACAACCCGAACCCCTTGATTAGATTCCAGGCTGTAACTCACTCTCGAGTATTTTTAATTCTTTATGTAAACCACCGGAACCCCTCGATTAGATTCTCGCCTGTAACTCACTCCCGGCTATCTGTTATTCTATATATATATATCACTCAGAACACCTCGATTAGATTCCATTCTGTAACCCGCTCCCTGGTATCTATTACTCTGCATATAAACCACCTGAACACCACAACTAGTCTCCATTCTGTAACTCACTCCCGGGTAACTGTTATTCTGTACATAAACCACCCCAAACCCCTCAATTAGATTCCAGGCTGCAACTCACTCCTGGGTATCTGTTATTCTATATATATAAACCACCACGAATCCCTCAATTAGATTCCAGACTGTAAATCACTCCCGGGTATCTGTTACCATAGAAAAACCATCTGAACCCCTCAATTAGATTCCAGTCTGTAACTCACTCCTGGGTATCTGTTATTCTATATATAAACCACCCCGAACCCCTCGATTAGATACCAGTCTATAACTCATTCCAGTATCTGTTATTCTATATCTAAACACCCCGAACCCCTCGATTAGATTCCAGTCTGTAACGCACTCACGGGTATCTGTTATTCTATACATAAACCACGTCGAACCCCTCCATTATAATCCAGTCTGTAACTCACTCCTGGGTATCTGATCCTCGATACATAAACCACCCCGAAACCCTCGATTAGATTCCAGGCTGTAACTCACTCTCGGGTATCTTTAATTCGATATATAAGCCGCAAACCCCACGATTAGATTCCAGTCTGTAACTCACTCCCGGTTATCTGTTATTCTTTCTATAAGCCCCCAAACCTCTCAACTAGATTCCAGTCTGTAACTCACTCCCGGGTACCTGTTATTCTATATTTAAACCCCCGAACCCCTCGATTCGATTCCACTCTGTAACGCACTCCCTGGTATCTATTATTCTGTATATAAACCACCCTGAACAGCACAATTAGACTCCATTCTGTAACTCACGCCCGGGTATCTGTTATTCTATATATAAACCATCCCGAACCCCTCAATTAGATTCCAGGCTGTAACTCACTCCCGGGTATCTGTTAATTCGATGTATAATGCACCCCAAACACCTCGATTAGATTCCAGTATGTAACGCATTCCCGGGTAGCTGTTATCCTATATATAAACCACCCCGAACCTCTCAGTTAGATTACAGTCTGTAACTCACTCCCGGGTATCTGTTATTCTATATATAAACCACCCGAACCCCTCGATTAGATTCCAGGCTGTAACTCACTCCCGGGTATCTGTTATTCTATACATAAACCACCCCGAACCCCTCGATTAGATTAGTCTGTAACTCACTCCCGGGTATCTGTTATTCTATATATAAACCACCCCGAACCCCTCGATTAGATTAGTCTGTAACTCACTCCCGGGTATCTGTTATTCTATATATAAACCACCCCGAACCCCTCAATTAGATTACAGTCTGTAACTCATTACAGTTTCTGTTATTCTATATATAAACAACCCGAACCCCTTGATTAGATTCCAGGCTGTAACTCACTCACGAGTATTTTTAATTCTTTATATAAACCACCGGAACCCCTCGATTAGATTCTCGCCTGCAACTCACTCCCGGCTATCTGTTATTCTATATATATATATCACTCAGAACACCTCGATTAGATTCCATTCTGTAACCCGCTCCCTGGTATCTATTATTCTGCATATAAACCACCCTGAACACCACAACTAGTCTCCATTCTGTAACTCACTCCCGGGTAACTGTTATTCTGTACATAAACCACCCCGAACCCCTCAATTAGATTCCAGGCTGCAACTCACTCCTGGGTATCTGTTATTCTATATATATAAACCACCACGAATCCCTCGATTAGATTCCAGAGGGTAAATCACTCCCAGGTGTCTGTTACCATAGAAAAACCATCTGAACCCCTCAATTAGATTCCAGTCTGTAACTCACTCCTGGGTATCTGTTATTCTATATATAAACCACCCCGAACCCCTCGATTAGATTCCAGGCTGTAACTCACTCCCGAGTATTTTTAATTCTTTATATAAACCACCGGAACCCCTCGATTAGATTCTCGCCTGTAACTCGCACCCGGCTATCTATTATTCTAGATATATATATCACTCAGATCACCTCGATTAGATTCCATTCTGTAACTCGCTCCCTTGTATCTATTATTCTGTATATAAGCCACCCTGAAACCCAGAATTAGACTCCAGTCTGTAACTCACTCCCAAGTATCTGTTATTCTATATATAAACCACCCAAACCCCGCGATTAGATTCCCGTCTATAACTCACTCCCGGGAATCTGTTATTCTATATTTAAACCACCCAACCCTTTAATTAGATTCCAGTCTATAACTCACTCCCGGGTCTCTGTTAATCTATGTTCAAACCCCCAAACCCCTCCATTAGATTACAGTCTGCAACGCACTCCAGGGTATCTGATACTCGATATATAAACCACCCTGAACCACTCGATTAGATTCCAGGCTGTAACTCACTCCCAGTTATCTGTTATCCTATGTATAAACCACCCGAACCCCTCGATTAGATTCCGGTATGTAACTCCTTCCCAGGTATCTGTTATTCTACATATAAAGGCCCCCGAACCTCTCAGTTAGATTCCAGTCTGTAACTCACTCCGTGCATTTGTTATTTTACATATAAATCACCCCGAACCCCTCAATTAAATGCCAGTCTGTAACTCACTCACGGGCATCAGTTATTCTATACGTAAGCCACCCCGAATCACTCGATTAGATTCCAGTCTGTAACTCACTCCCGGGTATCTTTATTTCTATATAGAACCCACCAGAACCCCTCGATTAAATTCCAGTCTGTAACCCACTCCCAGGTATCTTTTATTCTATATTTAAACCCCCGAACCCCTCGATTCAATTCCAGGCTGTAACTCACTCCCGGGTATCTGTAATTCTATATATAAACCACCCCGAACCCCTCGATTATATTCCAGTCTGTAACTCATTCCCGGGTATCTGTTATTCTATATATAAACCACCCTGAACCACTCGATTAGATTCCAGTCTGCAACTCACTCCCGAGTATTTGTTATTCTATATATAAACCACCCAAACCACTTGATTAGATTCCAGTCTGTAACTCCCCCCAGGAATCTTTTATTCTATATATAAAACCACGAACCCCTCGAAAAGGTTCCAGGCTGTAACTCACTCCCGGGTATCTATTATTCTAGCAAAAAAACCCCGGACCGCTTGATTAGATTCCAGTCTGTAACTCAAACCCGGGTATTTGTTATTCTATATATAAACCACCCGAACCCTCGATTAGATTCCGGATTGTAAGTCACTCCCGGGTATCTGTTATTCTATATATAAACCACACCGAACCCCTCGATTCGATTCCAGTCTGTAACTCATTCCAGTATCTGTTATTCTATATCTAAACACCCCGAACCCCTCGATTAGATTCCAGGCTGTAACTCACCCCCGAGTATTTTTAATTCTTTATATAAACCACCGGAACCCCTCGATTAGATTCTCACCTGTAACTCGCTCCCGGGTATCTGTTATTCTATATATAAACCCCCGCACCCCTCGATTAGATTCCTGTCCGTAACTCGCTCCTGGCTATCTGTTATTCTATATATATATATCACTCAGAACCCGCCGATTAGATTCCAGTCTGTAACTCGCTCCCTGGAATCTATTATTCTGTATATAAACCACCCTGAACAGCACAATTAGACTCCATTCTGTAACTCACCCCGGGTATCTCTTATTCTATATATAAACCACCCTGAACCCCTCGATTAGATTCCACGCTGTAACTCACTCCCGGGTATCTGTTATTTTATGTATAATGCACAACAAACACCTCGATTAGATTCCAGTATGTAACTCATTCCCGGGTAGCTCTTATTCTATATATAAACCACCCCGAACTTCTCAATTAGATTCCAGTCTGTAACTCACTCCGTGTATCTGTTAATCTATATATAAACCACCCGACACCCCTCGATTAGATTCCAGACTGTAACTCACTCCCAGGTATCTGTTATTCTATACATAAACCACCCCGAACCCTTCGATTAGATTACAGTCGGTAACTCACTCCCTGGTATCTGTTATTCTATATATAAACCACTCCGAATCCCTCGATTAGATTACAGTCTATAACTCATTCCAGTTTCTATTATTCTATATATAAACAACCCGAACCCCTCGATTAGATACCAGGCTGTAACTCACTCCCGGGTATCTGTTATTCTATATATAAACCACCCCGAACCCCTCCATTAGATTCCAGTCTGTAACTCATTCCCGGGTATCTGTTATTCTATATATAAATCACTCCGAAACCCTCGATTAGATTCCAGTCTGTAACTCGCTCCCTGGTATCTATTATTCTGTGTATAAACCACCCGGAACTCCACAATTAGACTCCAGTCTGTAACTCACTCCCGGGTATCTGTTATTCTGTATATAAACCACTCCGAACCCCTCGATTATTTCCAGGCTGTAACTCACTCCTGGGTATCTGTTATTCTATATATCAACCCCCCAGAACCCGTGGATTAGACTCCAGTCTGTAACTCACTCCAGGGTATCTGTTCTTCTATATATAAACCACCCTGAACTCTTCGATTGGATTCCAGTGTGTAACTCACTCCCGAGTATCTGTTATTATATATATATATCACCCAGAACCCCTCGATTAGATTACGGCATATAACTCACGCTAAGGTATCTGTTATTCTACATATAAACTAGCCCAAAACCCTCGATTAGATTCTAGTCAGTAACTCACTCCTGTGTATCTGTTATTCTATATATAAACCACCCCGAACCCCTCGATTAGTTTCCAGACTGCACCTCACTCCTGTATCTGTAATTCTATATATAAACCAGCCGGAGCACCTCGATTAGATGCCAGTCTGTTACTCCGTCCCGGGTATCTGATACTCAATACATTCACCACCCCAAAACCCTCGATTAGATTCCAGGCTGTAACTCACTCTCGGGTATCTGTTATTTTATATATAAGCCCTCAAACCCCTCGATTAGATTCCAGTCTGTAACTCATTCCCGGGTATCTGTTATTCTAATATAAACCACCCTGAACCCCTCGATTAGATTCCAGTCTGTAACTCACTCCCGGGTAGCTGTTATTCTATATATAAACTACCCCGAACCTCTCAGTTAGATTACAGTCTGTAACTCACTCCGTGTATCTGTTAATCTATATATAAACCACCCAAGCCCCTCGATTAGATTCCGGAGTGTAAGTCACTCCCGAGTATCAGTTATTCTATATATAAACCACCCCGAACCCCTCGATTAGATTCCAGTCTGTAACTCACTCCCTGGTATATATTATTCTGTATATAAAACACCCTGAACACCACAATTAGACTCCAGTCTGTAAATCACTCCCGGGTATCTGATACTCGATACATATTCCACCCCGAACCCCTCGATTAGATTCCAGGCTGTACCTCACTCCCGGGTATCTGTTATTCTATATATAAGCCCCCAAACTCCTCGACTAGATTCCAGTCTGGAACTGAATCCCGCGTATCTTTAATTCTATATTTACACCACCAGAACCCCTCGATTAAATTCCATTCTGGAACTAACTCCCAAGTATCTGTTATTCTATATATAAACCACCCCAAATCCCTCGATTAGATTCCAGACTGTAATTCACTCCCAGCTATCTGTTATTCGATCTATAAACCACCCCAAACCGCTCGATTAGATTCCAGTCTGTAACTCACTCCTGGGTATCCTTAATTCTTTATATAAACACCGGAACCCCTCGATTAGATTCTAGCCTGTAACTCGCTCCCGGGTATCTGTTATTCTATATATAATCCCCCCGAAACTCTCCATGAAATTCCAGTCTGTAATTCACTCCCATGTATCTGTTATTCTATATATAAGCCACCCCGAACCCCTCCATTAGATTCCAGTCTGTAACTCATTCCCGGGTATCTGTTATTCTATATATAAATCACTCCGAACCCCTCGATTAGATTCCAGTCTGTAACTCGCTCCCTGGTATCTATTATTCTGTGTATAAACCACCCGGAACCCCACAATTAGACGCCAGTCTGTAACTCACTCCCGGGTATCTGTTATTCTGTATATAAACCACTCCGAACCCCTCGATTATTTCCAGGCTGTAACTCACTCCTGGGTAACTGTTATTCTATATATGAACCCCCCAGAACCCATGGATTAGACTCCAGTCTGTAACTCACTCCAGGGTATCTGTTCTTCTATATATAAACCACCCTGAACTCCTCGATTGGATTCCAGTGTGTAACTCACTCCCGAGTATCTGTTATTATATATATATCACCCAGAACCCCTCGATTAGATTACAGCATATAACTCACGCTAAGGTATCTGTTATTCTCTATATAAACTAGCCCAAAACCCTTGATTAGATTCTAGTCAGTAACTCACTCCTGTGTATCTGTTATTCTATATATAAACCACCCCGAACCCCTCGATTAGATTCCAGACTGCACCTCACTCCTGTATCTGTAATTCTATATATAAACCAGCCGGAGCACCTCGATTAGATGCCAGTCTGTTACTCCGTCCCGGGTATCTGATACTCAATACATTCACCACCCCAATCCCCTCGATTAGATTCCAGTCTGTAACTCATTCCCGGGTATCTGTTATATTATACATAAACCACACCAAACCCCTCGATTAGATTCCAGGCTGTAACTCACTCCTGGGTATCTTTAATTCTTTAAATAAACAACCAGAACACCTCGATTAGATTCTAGCCTGTAACTCGCTCCCGGGTATCTGTGATTCTATATATAATCCCCCCGAAACTCTCCATGAAATTCCAGTCTGTAACTCACTCCCGTGTATCTGTTATTCTATATATAAGCCATCCCGAACCCCTCCATTAGATTCCAGTCTGTAACTCATTCCCGGGTATCTGTTATTCTATATATAAATCACTCCGAACCCCTCGATTAGATTCCAGTCTGTAACTCGCTCTCTGGTATCTATTATTCTGTATATAAACCACCCTGAACACCACAATTAGACTCCATTCTGTAACTCACTCCCGGGTATCTGTTATTCTGTACATAAACCACCCCGAACCCCTCAATTAGATTCCAGGCTGTAACTCACTCCTGGGTATCTGCTATTCTATATATAAACCACTACGAATCCCTCGATTAGATTCCTGTATGTAACTCACTCCCGGGTATCTGTTATTCTGTATATAAACCACCCGAGCTCCTCGATTAGATTCCAGTCTGTAACTCCCCCCCAGGAATCTATTATTCGGTATATAAACCCACGAAACCCTCGATTAGATTCCAGTCGGTAACTCACTCCCGGGTATCTGTTATTCTATATATAAAACCCCGAACCGCTCACTTAGAATCCAGTCTGTAATTCTATCCCGGGTGTGTATTATTCTGTATATAAACACACCAAATCCCTCGATCAGATTCCAGTCTGTAACTTACTCCTGGGTATTTGTTATTCTATATATAAACCACCCGAACACCTCGATTAGATTCCTGTATGAAACTCACTCATGGGTATCTGTTATTCTATATATAAACCACCCCGAACTCCTCGATTAGATTCCAGACGTAAATCACTCCTGGGTATCTGTTATTTTATATATAAACCCATCCTGAACACCTCGATTAGGTTCCAGTCTATAACTTAATCCTGGGTTTCTGTTATTCTACATATAAACCACCCTGAACCCCTCGATTAGTTTCCAGTCTGTAACTCACTCCGGTTATAAATAAACCACCCGAACCGCTCGATTAGATACTAGTCTGTACGTCGCTCCCGGATATCTATTATTCTATAAATAAACCACCCGAAACCCTCGATAAGATTCCAGTCTGTAACTCAATCCCGGCTATCTGTTATTCAATATCTAAACCCCCCAAACCGCTCGATTAGATTCCAGCCTGTAACTCACTGCCAGGTATCTGTTATTCTATGTATAAATCCCCCCGAATCCCTCGATTAGATTCCAGGCTGTAACTCACTCCCGGCTATCTGTTATCCATATACAAACCACTCGACGAGATTCTAATCTATAATTCACTCCCGAATGTGTGTTATTTTATATATAAACCATCCTGAACAGCTCGATTAGATTTCAGTCTATAACTCAATCCAGGGTTTCCGTTATTCTACATATAAATAACCCTGATCCCCTACGTTAGATTCCAGGCTGCAAATCACTCCCTAGTATCTGTAATTCTATAAATAAATACCCACCAAACACCTCGATTAGATTCCAGTCTGTAACTCACTCCCGGCTATCTGTTATTCTATATATAAACCACCCTGAACCACTCGATTAGATTCCAGACTGTAAATCACTCCCGGGTATTTGTTATTCTATATATAATCCACCCAAACCCCTCGACTAGATTCCCATCTATAACTCACTCCCAAGTGTGTGTTATTCTATATATAAACAACCCTGAACCCCTCTATTGTATTCCAGTTTGTAACTCACTCCCGGGAATCTTCTATTCTACATATAAACCACCCAGAAGCCCTGGATTAGATTCCAGTCTGTAACTCGCTCCCAGGTATCTGTTATTCCATATATAAACCACCCCAAACCCCTCGATTAGATTCCAGTCTGTAACTCCCCCCCCAGGAATCTATTATTTGGTATATAATCCCACGAACCCCTCGATTAGATTCCAATCTGTAACTCACTCCAGTGTATCTGTTATTCTATATATAAACCACCCCGAACCCCTCCATTAAATTCCAGGCTGTAACTCACTCCCGGCTATCTATTATTCTATATATAAATCACTACGAAACCCTCGATTAGATTGCAGTCTGTAACTCACTCCCGGGTATCTGTTATTCTGTATATAAACCAGCCCGAACCCCTCGATTAGATTCCAGACTGTAAATCACTCCTGGGTATCTGTTATTTTATATATAAACCATCCTGATCACCTCGATTAGATTCCAGTCTGTAACACAATCCCGGGTTTCTGTTATTCTACATATAAACCACCCTGAATCCCTTGATTAGATTCCAGGCTGTAAATCACTCCCGGGTATTTGTTATTCTATATATAAACCACCAAACCCCTCGACTAGATTCCCATCTATAACTCACTCCCGAGTGTGTGTTATTCTATATATAAACAACCCTGAACCCCTCTATTGTATTCCAGTCTGTAACTCACTCCCGGGTTTCTGTTATTCTACATATAAACCACCCTGAATCCCTTGATTAGATTCCAGGCTGCAAATCACACCCTCAAATCTGTAATTCTATAAATATAACCCCACCAAACCCCTCGATTAGATTCCAGTCTGTAATTCACTCCTGGGTATCTGTTATTCTATATATAAACCATCCCGAACCCTTCGATTAGATTCCAGCCTGTAAATCACTGCCAGATATCTGTTACTCTATATATAAACCGCCCCGGACCTCTTGATTGTATTCCAGTCTGTAACTCATTCCTGTGTATCTGTTATTCTATACACAAACCACCCTGAACCCCTCGACTAGATTCTCGTCTATAACTCACTCCCGAGCGCGTGATATTCTATATATAAACAACCCTGAACCTCTCGATTAGATTCCAGTCTGTATTTCACTCCCGGGTATCTTTTATTCTATATAAATACCCCCGATACCCTCAATTAGAATCCAGGCTGTAACTCACTCCTGGGTATCTGCTATTCTATATATAAACCACCCCGAATCCCTTCATTAGATTCCTGGCTGTAGCTCCCTCCTGGGTATCTGTTATTCCATATATAAACCACCCCGAACCCCTCGTTTAGAATCCAGTCTGTATCTCACTCCTGGGTATCTATTATTCTATATATAAACACACCGAACTCCTCCATTAGATTCCAGTCTGTAACTCCCTCCCGGGTATCTGTTATTCTATATATAAACCCCACCGAACCCCTCAATTAGATTCCAGTCTGTAACTCATTCCCTGGTATTTGTTATTCTATATATAAACCACCCTGAACACATCAATTAGGTTCCAGTCTGTAACTCACTCCCGGGTATTTGTTATTATATATATAAACGACCCCGAACACATTGATTAGATTCCAGTCTGTAACTCAGTCCCGGGCATCTATTATTCTATAAATAAACCACCCGAAGCCCTCGATTAGATTCCAGGCTGTAATTCACTCCTGGGTATCTATTATTCTATATATAAACCACCTTGAACCTCTCAATTAGATTCCAGTCTGTAAATCACTCCCAGGTATCTGTTACGCTGTATATAAACCACCCCGAACCCCTCGATTGTATTCCAGTCTGTAACTCATTCCTGTGTATCTGTTATTCTATATATAAACCACCCCGAACCCCTCAATTGTATTCCAGTCTGTAACTCATTCCTGTGTATCTGTTATTCTATATGGAAGCCACCCTGAACCCCTTGACTAGATTCTCGTCTATAACTCACTCCCGAGTGTCTGTTATTCTATATATAAACAACCCTGAACTCCTCGATTAGATTCCAGACTGAAACTCACTCCTGGGTATCTGTTATTCTATATATAAACCATCTCGAACCCCTCGATTAGATTCCAGGCTGTAAATCACTCCTGGCTATCTGTTATTTTATATATAAACCATCCTGATCACCTCGATTAGGTTCCAGTCTATAACACAATCCCGGGTTTCTGTTATTCTACATATAAACCACCCTGAATCCCTTGATTAGATTCCAGGCTGCAAATCACACCCTGGTATCTGTAATTCCATAAATATAACCCCACCAAGCCCCTCGATTAGATTCCAGTCTGTAATTCACTCCTGGGTATCTGTTATTCTATATATAAACCATCCCGAACCCCTTGATTAGATTCCAGCCTGTAAATCACTGCCAGATATCTGTTACTCTATATATAAACCAGCCCGGACCCCTCGATTGTTTTCCAGTCTGTAACTCATTCCTGTGTATCTGTTATTCTATACACAAACCACCCTGAACCCCTCGACTAGATTCTCGTTTATAACTCACTCGAGAGTGTGTGTTATTCTATATATAAACAACCCTGAACCCCTCGATTAGATTCTCACTCCCGGGTATCTTTAATTCTATATAAATACCCCCGAAACCCTCAATTAGATTCCAGACTGTAACTCACTCCTGGGTATCTGCTATTCTATATATAAACCACCCCGAATCCCTTCATTAGATTCCTGGCTGTAGCTCCCTCCTGGGTATCTGTTATTCCATATATAAACCACCCCGAACCCCTCGTTTAGAATCCAGTCTGTATCTCACTCCTGTGTATCTATTATTCTAAATATAAACACACCGAACTCCTCCATTAGATTCCAGTCTGTAACTCCCTCCCGGGTATCTGTTATTCTATATATAAAACCCCCCGAATTCCTCAATTAGATTCCAGTCTATAACTCACTCCCGGGTATCTGTTATTCTATATATAAACCACCCCGAACTCCTCGATTAGATTCCAGGCTGTAACTCACTCCTGGGTATCTGTTATTCTATATATAAACCACCTTGAACCTCTCAATTAGATTCCAGTCTGTAAATCACTCCCAGGTATCTGTTACACTATATATAAACCACCCCGAACCCCTCGATTGTATTCCAGGCTGTAACTCCCTCCCGGGTATCTGTTATTCTATATATAAACCACTCCGAACCCCTCGATTAGTTTCCTGTCTGTAACACACCCCTTGCATATCTGTTATTCTATATATAAACGACCTGAAACCCTCGATTAGATTCCAGTTTGTAACTCACTCCCGGGTATCTGTTATTCTATATATAAACCCCCCCGAACCCCTCGATTAGATTCCAGTCTGTCACTCACCTCCCGGGTATCTGTTATTCTATATATAACCCCCCGAACACATCGATTAGATTCCTGGCTGTAGCTCCCTCCCGGGCATCTGCTTTCTATATCTAAACCCCCCAAACTGCTCAATTAGATTCCAGTCTGTAACTCACTGCCAGGTATCTGTTATTCTATGTATAAATCCCCCCCGAACACTTCGATTAGATTCCAGTCTGTAACTCACTCCTGGGTATCTGCTATTCTATATATAAACCACCCCGAATCCATCGATTAGATTCCAGTCTGTAACTCACTCCCATGTATCTGTTATTCTATATATAAACACCCCAAACCCCTCGATTAGATTCCAGTCTGTAACTCATTACCGGGTATCTTTAATTCTATATATACATCACCGGAAACCCTCAATTAGATTCCAGCCTGTGAGTACGTCCAGGGTATCTGTTATTCTATATTTAAATCCCCCAACCCCTCGATTCGATTCGAGTCTTTAACTCACCCTCTTGTATCTGTTATTCTATATATAAACCCCCTGAACCCCTCGATTAGTTTCCAGACTGCACCTCACTCCTGTATCTGTAATTCTATATATAAACCAGCCGGAGCACCTCGATTAGATGCCAGTCTGTTACTCCGTCCCGGGTATCTGATACTCAATACATTCACCACCCCAAAACCCTCGATTAGATTCCAGGCTGTAACTCACTCTCGGGTATCTGTTATTTTATATATAAGCCCTCAAACCCCTCGATTAGATTCCAGTCTGTAACTCATTCCCGGGTATCTGTTATTCTATATATAAACCACCCTGAACCCCTCGATTAGATTCCAGTCTGTAACTCACTCCCGGGTAGCTGTTATTCTATATATAAACCACCCCGAACCTCTCAGTTAGATTACAGTCTGTAACTCACTCCGTGTATCTGTTAATCTATATATAAACCACCCAAGCCCCTCGATTAGATTCCGGAGTGTAAGTCACTCCCGAGTATCAGTTATTCTATATATAAACCACCCCGAACCCCTCGATTAGATTCCAGTCTGTAACTCACTCCCTGGTATATATTATTCTGTATATAAAACACCCTGAACACCACAATTAGACTCCAGTCTGTAAATCACTCCCGGGTATCTGATACTCAATACATATTCCACCCCGAACCCCTCGATTAGATTCCAGGCTGTACCTCACTCCCGGGTATCTGTTATTCTATATATAAGCCCCCAAACTCCTCGACTAGATTCCAGTCTGGAACTGAATCCCGCGTATCTTTAATTCTATATTTACACCACCAGAACCCCTCGATTAAATTCCATTCTGGAACTAACTCCCAAGTATCTGTTATTCTATATATAAACCACCCCAAATCCCTCGATTAGATTCCAGACTGTAATTCACTCCCAGCTATCTGTTATTCGATCTATAAACCACCCCAAACCGCTCGATTAGATTCCAGTCTGTAACTCACTCCTGGGTATCCTTAATTCTTTATATAAACACCGGAACCCCTCGATTAGATTCTAGCCTGTAACTCGCTCCCGGGTATCTGTTATTCTATATATAATCCCCCCGAAACTCTCCATGAAATTCCAGTCTGTAATTCACTCCCATGTATCTGTTATTCTATATATAAGCCACCCCGAACCCCTCCATTAGATTCCAGTCTGTAACTCATTCCCGGGTATCTGTTATTCTATATATAAATCACTCCGAACCCCTCGATTAGATTCCAGTCTGTAACTCGCTCCCTGGTATCTATTATTCTGTGTATAAACCACCCGGAACCCCACAATTAGACGCCAGTCTGTAACTCACTCCCGGGTATCTGTTATTCTGTATATAAACCACTCCGAACCCCTCGATTATTTCCAGGCTGTAACTCACTCCTGGGTAACTGTTATTCTATATATGAACCCCCCAGAACCCATGGATTAGACTCCAGTCTGTAACTCACTCCAGGGTATCTGTTCTTCTATATATAAACCACCCTGAACTCCTCGATTGGATTCCAGTGTGTAACTCACTCCCGAGTATCTGTTATTATATATATATCACCCAGAACCCCTCGATTAGATTACAGCATATAACTCACGCTAAGGTATCTGTTATTCTCTATATAAACTAGCCCAAAACCCTTGATTAGATTCTAGTCAGTAACTCACTCCTGTGTATCTGTTATTCTATATATAAACCACCCCGAACCCCTCGATTAGATTCCAGACTGCACCTCACTCCTGTATCTGTAATTCTATATATAAACCAGCCGGAGCACCTCGATTAGATGCCAGTCTGTTACTCCGTCCCGGGTATCTGATACTCAATACATTCACCACCCCAATCCCCTCGATTAGATTCCAGTCTGTAACTCATTCCCGGGTATCTGTTATATTATACATAAACCACACCAAACCCCTCGATTAGATTCCAGGCTGTAACTCACTCCTGGGTATCTTTAATTCTTTAAATAAACAACCAGAACACCTCGATTAGATTCTAGCCTGTAACTCGCTCCCGGGTATCTGTGATTCTATATATAATCCCCCCGAAACTCTCCATGAAATTCCAGTCTGTAACTCACTCCCGTGTATCTGTTATTCTATATATAAGCCATCCCGAACCCCTCCATTAGATTCCAGTCTGTAACTCATTCCCGGGTATCTGTTATTCTATATATAAATCACTCCGAACCCCTCGATTAGATTCCAGTCTGTAACTCGCTCTCTGGTATCTATTATTCTGTATATAAACCACCCTGAACACCACAATTAGACTCCATTCTGTAACTCACTCCCGGGTATCTGTTATTCTGTACATAAACCACCCCGAACCCCTCAATTAGATTCCAGGCTGTAACTCACTCCTGGGTATCTGCTATTCTATATATAAACCACTACGAATCCCTCGATTAGATTCCTGTATGTAACTCACTCCCGGGTATCTGTTATTCTGTATATAAACCACCCGAGCTCCTCGATTAGATTCCAGTCTGTAACTCCCCCCCAGGAATCTATTATTCGGTATATAAACCCACGAAACCCTCGATTAGATTCCAGTCGGTAACTCACTCCCGGGTATCTGTTATTCTATATATAAAACCCCGAACCGCTCACTTAGAATCCAGTCTGTAATTCTATCCCGGGTGTGTATTATTCTGTATATAAACACACCAAATCCCTCGATCAGATTCCAGTCTGTAACTTACTCCTGGGTATCTGTTATTCTATATATAAACCACCCCGAACTCCTCGATTAGATTCCAGACGTAAATCACTCCTGGGTATCTGTTATTTTATATATAAACCCATCCTGAACACCTCGATTAGGTTCCAGTCTATAACTTAATCCTGGGTTTCTGTTATTCTACATATAAACCACCCTGAACCCCTCGATTAGTTTCCAGTCTGTAACTCACTCCGGTTATAAATAAACCACCCGAACCGCTCGATTAGATACTAGTCTGTACGTCGCTCCCGGATATCTATTATTCTATAAATAAACCACCCGAAACCCTCGATAAGATTCCAGTCTGTAACTCAATCCCGGCTATCTGTTATTCAATATCTAAACCCCCCAAACCGCTCGATTAGATTCCAGCCTGTAACTCACTGCCAGGTATCTGTTATTCTATGTATAAATCCCCCCGAATCCCTCGATTAGATTCCAGGCTGTAACTCACTCCCGGCTATCTGTTATCCATATACAAACCACTCGACGAGATTCTAATCTATAATTCACTCCCGAATGTGTGTTATTTTATATATAAACCATCCTGAACAGCTCGATTAGATTTCAGTCTATAACTCAATCCAGGGTTTCCGTTATTCTACATATAAATAACCCTGATCCCCTACGTTAGATTCCAGGCTGCAAATCACTCCCTAGTATCTGTAATTCTATAAATAAATACCCACCAAACACCTCGATTAGATTCCAGTCTGTAACTCACTCCCGGCTATCTGTTATTCTATATATAAACCACCCTGAACCACTCGATTAGATTCCAGACTGTAAATCACTCCCGGGTATTTGTTATTCTATATATAATCCACCCAAACCCCTCGACTAGATTCCCATCTATAACTCACTCCCAAGTGTGTGTTATTCTATATATAAACAACCCTGAACCCCTCTATTGTATTCCAGTCTGTAACTCACTCCCGGGTATCTGTTATTCCATATATAAACCACCCCAAACCCCTCGATTAGATTCCAGTCTGTAACTCACTCCCAGGTATCTGTTATTCCATATATAAACCACCCCAAACCCCTCGATTAGATTCCAGTCTGTAACTCCCCCCCCAGGAATCTATTATTTGGTATATAATCCCACGAACCCCTCGATTAGATTCCAATCTGTAACTCACTCCAGTGTATCTGTTATTCTATATATAAACCACCCCAAACCCCTCGATTAGATTCCAGTCTGTAACTCACTCCCAGGTATCTGTTATTCCATATATAAACCACCCCAAACCCCTCGATTAGATTCCAGTCTGTAACTCCCCCCCCAGGAATCTATTATTTGGTATATAATCCCACGAACCCCTCGATTAGATTCCAATCTGTAACTCACTCCAGTGTATCTGTTATTCTATATATAAACCACCCCGAACCCCTCCATTAAATTCCAGGCTGTAACTCACTCCCGGCTATCTATTATTCTATATATAAATCACTACGAAACCCTCGATTAGATTGCAGTCTGTAACTCACTCCCGGGTATCTGTTATTCTGTATATAAACCAGCCCGAACCCCTCGATTAGATTCCAGACTGTAAATCACTCCTGGGTATCTGTTATTTTATATATAAACCATCCTGATCACCTCGATTAGATTCCAGTCTATAACACAATCCCGGGTTTCTGTTATTCTACATATAAACCACCCTGAATCCCTTGATTAGATTCCAGGCTGTAAATCACTCCCGGGTATTTGTTATTCTATATATAAACCACCAAACCCCTCGACTAGATTCCCATCTATAACTCACTCCCGAGTGTGTGTTATTCTATATATAAACAACCCTGAACCCCTCTATTGTATTCCAGTCTGTAACTCACTCCCGGGTTTCTGTTATTCTACATATAAACCACCCTGAATCCCTTGATTAGATTCCAGGCTGCAAATCACACCCTCAAATCTGTAATTCTATAAATATAACCCCACCAAACCCCTTGATTAGATTCCAGTCTGTAATTCACTCCTGGGTATCTGTTATTCTATATATAAACCATCCCGAACCCTTCGATTAGATTCCAGCCTGTAAATCACTGCCAGATATCTGTTACTCTATATATAAACCGCCCCGGACCTCTTGATTGTATTCCAGTCTGTAACTCATTCCTGTGTATCTGTTATTCTATACACAAACCACCCTGAACCCCTCGACTAGATTCTCGTCTATAACTCACTCCCGAGCGCGTGATATTCTATATATAAACAACCCTGAACCTCTCGATTAGATTCCAGTCTGTATTTCACTCCCGGGTATCTTTTATTCCATATAAATACCCCCGATACCCTCAATTAGAATCCAGGCTGTAACTCACTCCTGGGTATCTGCTATTCTATATATAAACCACCCCGAATCCCTTCATTAGATTCCTGGCTGTAGCTCCCTCCTGGGTATCTGTTATTCCATATATAAACCACCCCGAACCCCTCGTTTAGAATCCAGTCTGTATCTCACTCCTGGGTATCTATTATTCTATATATAAACACACCGAACTCCTCCATTAGATTCCAGTCTGTAACTCCCTCCCGGGTATCTGTTATTCTATATATAAACCCCACCGAACCCCTCAATTAGATTCCAGTCTGTAACTCATTCCCTGGTATTTGTTATTCTATATATAAACCACCCTGAACACATCAATTAGGTTCCAGTCTGTAACTCACTCCCGGGTATTTGTTATTATATATATAAACGACCCCGAACACATTGATTAGATTCCAGTCTGTAACTCAGTCCCGGGCATCTATTATTCTATAAATAAACCACCCGAAGCCCTCGATTAGATTCCAGGCTGTAATTCACTCCTGGGTATCTATTATTCTATATATAAACCACCTTGAACCTCTCAATTAGATTCCAGTCTGTAAATCACTCCCAGGTATCTGTTACGCTGTATATAAACCACCCCGAACCCCTCGATTGTATTCCAGTCTGTAACTCATTCCTGTGTATCTGTTATTCTATATATAAACCACCCCGAACCCCTCAATTGTATTCCAGTCTGTAACTCATTCCTGTGTATCTGTTATTCTATATGGAAGCCACCCTGAACCCCTTGACTAGATTCTCGTCTATAACTCACTCCCGAGTGTCTGTTATTCTATATATAAACAACCCTGAACTCCTCGATTAGATTCCAGACTGAAACTCACTCCTGGGTATCTGTTATTCTATATATAAACCATCTCGAACCCCTCGATTAGATTCCAGGCTGTAAATCACTCCTGGCTATCTGTTATTTTATATATAAACCATCCTGATCACCTCGATTAGGTTCCAGTCTATAACACAATCCCGGGTTTCTGTTATTCTACATATAAACCACCCTGAATCCCTTGATTAGATTCCAGGCTGCAAATCACACCCTGGTATCTGTAATTCCATAAATATAACCCCACCAAGCCCCTCGATTAGATTCCAGTCTGTAATTCACTCCTGGGTATCTGTTATTCTATATATAAACCATCCCGAACCCCTTGATTAGATTCCAGCCTGTAAATCACTGCCAGATATCTGTTACTCTATATATAAACCAGCCCGGACCCCTCGATTGTTTTCCAGTCTGTAACTCATTCCTGTGTATCTGTTATTCTGTACACAAACCACCCTGAACCCCTCGACTAGATTCTCGTTTATAACTCACTCGAGAGTGTGTGTTATTCTATATATAAACAACCCTGAACCCCTCAATTAGATTCTCACTCCCGGGTATCTTTAATTCTATATAAATACCCCCGAAACCCTCAATTAGATTC
The DNA here is from genome assembly GCA_026770705.1 of Isurus oxyrinchus. Classification (NCBI taxonomy): domain Eukaryota; kingdom Metazoa; phylum Chordata; class Chondrichthyes; order Lamniformes; family Lamnidae; genus Isurus; species Isurus oxyrinchus. The sequence continues at coordinate 18,220,197 of JANJGN010000033.1, forward strand.
CAGACTGTAACTCACTCCTGGGTATCTGCTATTCTATATATAAACCACCCCGAATCCCTTCATTAGATTCCTGGCTGTAGCTCCCTCCTGGGTATCTGTTATTCCATATATAAACCACCCCGAACCCCTCGTTTAGAATCCAGTCTGTATCTCACTCCTGGGTATCTATTATTCTAAATATAAACACACCGAACTCCTCCATTAGATTCCAGTCTGTAACTCCCTCCCGGGTATCTGTTATTCTATATATAAAACCCCCCGAATTCCTCAATTAGATTCCAGTCTATAACTCACTCCCGGGTATCTGTTATTCTATATATAAACCACCCCGAACTCCTCGATTAGATTCCAGGCTGTAACTCACTCCTGGGTATCTGTTATTCTATATATAAACCACCTTGAACCTCTCAATTAGATTCCAGTCTGTAAATCACTCCCAGGTATCTGTTACACTATATATAAACCACCCCGAACCCCTCGATTGTATTCCAGGCTGTAACTCCCTCCCGGGTATCTGTTATTCTATATATAAACCACTCCGAACCCCTCGATTAGTTTCCTGTCTGTAACACACCCCTTGCATATCTGTTATTCTATATATAAACGACCTGAAACCCTCGATTAGATTCCAGTTTGTAACTCACTCCCGGGTATCTGTTATTCTATATATAAACCCCCCCGAACCCCTCGATTAGATTCCAGTCTGTCACTCACCTCCCGGGTATCTGTTATTCTATATATAACCCCCCGAACACATCGATTAGATTCCTGGCTGTAGCTCCCTCCCGGGCATCTGCTTTCTATATCTAAACCCCCCAAACTGCTCAATTAGATTCCAGTCTGTAACTCACTGCCAGGTATCTGTTACTCTATGTATAAATCCCCCCCGAACACCTCGATTAGATTCCAGTCTATAACTCACTCTCGGGAGTTTGTTATTCTATATATAAACCACTACCCCCGAACCCCTCGATTAGATTCCAGTCTGTAACTCACTCCCGGCTATCTGTTATTCTATATATAAAACACCCCGAATCCCTCGACTAAATTCCAGGCTGTAACTCACTCCTGGGTATCTGCTATTCTATATATAAACCCCACCGAACCCCTCGATTAGATTCCAGGCTGTAACGTACTCCCAGGTATCTGTAATTCTATATATAAACTAGCCCAAACCCCTCGATTAGATTCCAGTCTGTAACTCACTCCTGGGTATCTATTATTCTATATATAAACACCCCGAACCCCTCCGTTAGATTCTAGTCTGTAACTCACTCCCGGGTATCTGTTATTCTATATATAAACCAACCTGCACCCGATTAGATTCCAGTCTGTAACTCACTCCCGGCTATCTGTTATTCTATATATAAATCCCCCCCGAACACCTCGATTAGATTCCAGTCTATAACTCACTCTCGGGAGTTTGTTATTCTATATATAAACCACCACCCCCGAACCCCTCGATTAGATTCCAGTCTGTAACTCACTCCCGGCTATCTGTTATTCTATATATAAAACACCCCGAATCCCTCGACTAAATTCCAGGCTGTAACTCACTCCTGGGTATCTGCTATTCTATATATAAAACACCCCGAATCCATCGATTACATTGCTGGCTTTAGCTCCCTCCTGGGTATCTGTTATTCTATATATAAACCCTGTAACTCACTATACATAAATCACCACCCCCGAACCCCTCGATTAGATTCCAGGCTGTAACGCACTCCCAGGTATCTGTTGTTCTATGTATGAACCCCACAAACTGCTCGATTAGATTCCAGACTGTAACTCACGGCCAGGTATCTGTTATTCTATATATAAACACCCTGAACCTCTCCGTTAGATTCTAGTCTGTAACTCACTGCCAGGGTATCTGTTATTCTATGTATAAATCCCCCCGAACTCCTCGGTTCGATTCCAGGCTGTAACTCACTCCCAGGTATCTGTTATCCATATAAAAACCACTCTGAACCCCTCGATTAGATTCTAATCTATAACTCACTCCCGAGTGTGTTATTTTATATATAAACAATCCTGAACAGCTCGATTAGATTCCAGTCCATAACTCAATCCAGGATTTCCGTTATTCTACATATAAACAACCCTGATCCCCTACATTTTGATTCCAGGCTGCATATCACTCCCTAGTATCTGTAATTCTATAAATAAATCCCCACCAAACACCTCGATTAGATTCCAGTCTGCAACTCACTCACGGGTATCTGTTATTCTGTATATAAACCACCCCGAACCCCTCGATTAGATTCCAGTCTGTAACTCACTCCCGGGTATCTATTATTCTATTTATAAACCACCCGAACCCCTCGATTAGATTACAGTTTGTAACTCATTCCCAGGTATCTGTTATTCTACATATAAACCACCCCCCAACCCCTAGATTAGATTCCAGTCTGTATCTCACTCCTGGGTATCTATTATTCTATATATAAACACCCCGAAACCCTCCATTAGATTCCAGACTGTAACTCACTCCTGGGTATCTGCTATTCTATATATAAACCACCCCGAATCCCTTCATTAGATTCCTGGCTGTAGCTCCCTCCTGGGTATCTGTTATTCTATATATAAACCACCCCGAACCCCTCGATTAGATTCCAGTCTGTATCTCACTCCTGGGTATCTATTATTCTATATATAAACACCCCGAAACCCTCCATTAGATTCCAGTCTGTAACTCACACCCATGTATCTGTTACTCTATATATAAACCACTCTAAACCCCTCGATTAGATTCCAGTCCATAACTCACTCCCGGGTATCAGTTATTCTGTATGTAAACCACCCCGAACCCCTCGATTAGATTCCAGTCTGTATCTCACTCCTGGGTATCTATTATTCTATATATAAACACCCCGAAACCCTCCATTAGATTCCAGTTTGTAACTCACACCCGTGTATCTGTTACTCTATATATAAACCACTCCAAACCCCTCGATTAGATTCCAGTCTGTAACTCACTCCCAGGTATCTGTTATTCTATATATAAACCACCCCGAACCCCTCGATTAGATTCCAGTCTGTATCTCACTCCTGGGTATCTATTATTCTATATATAAACACCCCGAAACCCTCCATTAGATTCCAGTCTGTAACTCACACCCATGTATCTGTTACTCTATATATAAACCACTCTAAACCGCTCGATTAGATTCCAGTCCGTAACTCACTCCCGGGTATCAGTTATTCTGTATGTAAACCACCCCGAACCCCTCGATTAGATTCCAGTCTGTATCTCACTCCTGGGTATCTATTATTCTATATATAAACACCCCAAAACCCTCCATTAGATTCCAGTTTGTAACTCACACCCGTGTATCTGTTACTCTATATATAAACCACTCCAAACCCCTCGATTAGATTCCAGTCTGTAACTCACTCCCGGGTATCTGTTATTCTATTTATTACCCCCCCCCACCCTGAACCCCTCGATTAGATTCCAGGCTGTAACTCACTCCCGGGTATCTGTAACTCAATATATAAACCAACCCAAACCTCTCAATTAGATTCCAGCCTTTAACTCACTATTGGGCATCTGTTACTCTATATATAAACCGCCCCCTAACCCCTCGATTAGATTCCAGACTGTAACTCGCTCCCGGGTATCTGTAACTCAATATATAAACCCCCCACCGAACCCCTCGATTAGATTCCAGTCTGTAACTCACTCCCGGGTATCTGTTATTCTGTATATAAACCACCCTGAACCCCTCGATTAGATTACAGTTTGTAAGTCATTCCCAGGTATCTGTTACTCTATATATAAACCACCCCGAACCCCTCGATTAGATTCCAGTCTGTAACTCACTCCCGGGTATCTGTTATTCTATATATAAACCCCCCCGAACCCCTCGATTAGATTCCAGACTGTAGCTCACTCCCGGGTATCTGTTATTCTGTATGTAAACCACCCCGAACCTCTCGATTAGATTCCAAGCTGTAACTCACTCCTGGGTATTTGTTATTCTATATATAAACCACCCCGAACCCCTCGATTAGATTCCAGTCTGTATCTCACTCCTGGGTATCTATTATTCTATATATAAACACCCCGAAACCCTCCATTAGATTCCAGTCTGTAACTCACACCCGTGTATCTGTTACTCTATACATAAACCACTCCAAACCCCTCGATTAGATTCCAGTCTGTAACTCACTCCCGGGTATCTGTAACTCAATATATAAACCACCCACCGAACCCCTCGATTAGATTCCAGTCTGTAACTCACTCCTGGGTATCTGTTATTATATATATAAACCCCCCTAACATCTCGATTAGATTTCAGTCTGTAACTCACTCCCGGGTATCTGTTATTCTATATATAAACCCCCGAACTCCTCGATTAGCTTCCAGTCTGTAACTCACTCCCGGGTATCTGTTATTCTATAAATAAACCACCCGAACCCCTCGATTAGATTCCAGGCTGTAAGTCGCTCCCGGGTATCTGTTATCCATATACAAACCTGCCCTGAACCCCTCGACGAGATTCTAGTCCATAACTCACTCCAGAGTGTGTGCTAATTTATATACAAACCATCCTGAACAGCTTGATTAGATTCCTGTCCATAACTCAATCTAGGGTTTCCGTTATTCTATATATAAAACACCCTGATCCCCTCCATTAGATTCCAGGCTGTAAATCACTCCCTAGTATCTGTAATTCTATAAATAAATCCCCACCAAACACCTCGATTAGATTCCAGTCTGTAACTCACTCGTGGGTATCTGTTATTCTATATATAACCACCCTGAACCCCTCGATTAGATTCCAGTCTGTAACTCACTCCCGGGTATCTGTTTTTCTATATATAAACCACCCCGAATCCCTCGATCAGATTCCAGTCTGTATCTCACTCCTGGGTATCTATTATTCTATATATAAACCACTCCGAACCTCTCGATTAGATTCCAGTCTGTAACTCACACCTGGGTATCTGTTATTCTATATATAAACCCCCCCGATCCCCTCGATTAGATTCCGGTCTGTAACTCACCTCCCGGGTATCTGTTATTCTATATATAAACCACCCCAAACACATCTATTAGATTCCAGTCTGTAACTCAGTCCCGGGTATCTGTTATTCTATATATAAACCACCCCGAACACATCTATTAGATTCCAGTCTGTAACTTAGTCCCGGGTATCTGTTATTCTATATATAAACCACTGCGAACCCCTCGATTATTTTCCAGTCTGTAACTCACTCCCGGGTATCTGTTACTCTATATATAAACCCCCCCTGATCCCCTCGATTAGATTCCAGACTGTAACTCGCTCCCGGATATCAGTAACTCAATATATAAACACCCCACCGAACCCCTCGATTAGATTCCAGTCTGTAACTCACTCCCGGGTATCTGTTATTCTATATATAAACCACCCTGAACCCCTCGATTATTTTCCAGTTTGTAACTCACTCCCAGGCATCTGTTATTCTACTTATAAACCACTCTGAACCCCTCGATTAGGTTCCAGTCTGTAGCTCACTGCTAGTTATCTGTTACTCAATATATAAACCACCCCCGAACCCCTCGATTCGATTCCAGTCTGTAACTCACTCCAGGGTATCTGTTACTCTATAAATAAACCATCCTGAACCCCTTGATTAGATTCCAGTCTGTATCTCACTCCGGGGTATCTATTATTCTATATATAAACATCCAACCCCTCCATTAGATTCCAGTCTGTAACTCCATCCCGGATAACTGTTATTCTATATATAACCCCCCAACCCCTCGATTAGATTCCAGTCTGTAACTCACCTCCCCGGTATCTGTTATTCTATATATAAACCCACCCGAACGCCTCGATTAGATTCCAGCATGTAACTCACCTTCCCGCTATCTGTTATTCTATATATAAACCCCCCCGAACGCCTTGATTTAATTCCAGCATGTAACTCACTCCCAGGTATCTGTTATTCCATGTATAAATCCCACCGAACCCCTCGATTAGATTCCAGGCTGTAACTCCCTCCTGGGTATCTGTAATTCTATATATAAACCCCCCCGAACCCCCCATTAGATTCTAGTCTGTAATTCACTCCCGAGTATCTGTTATCCTATATATAAACCACTCCGCACCCATCGATTAGATTCCAGTCTGTAACTCAGTCCCGTGTATCTGCTATTCAATATCTAAACCCCTCAAACCGCTTGATTAGATTCCAGTCTGTAACTCACTGCCAGGTATCTGTTATTCTATGTATAAATCCCCCCGAACCCCTCGATTAGATTCCAGTCTGTAACTCACTCCCGGGTATCTGTTATCCATATACAAAACACTCTGAACCCTTCGACGAGATTCTAGTCTATAACTCACTCCCGAGTGTGTGTTATTTTATATATAAACCATCCTGAACAGCTCGATTAGATTCCAGTCTATAACTCAATACAGGGTTTGCATTATTCTATGTATAAACCACTCTGATCCCCTCCATTAGATTCCAGGCTGCAAATCACTCCCTAGTATCTGTAATTCTATAAATAAATCCCTACCAAACACCTCGATTAGATTCCAGTCTGTAACTCACTCGTGGGTATCTGTTATTCTATAAATAATCCACCCCGAACACCTTGATTAGATTCCAGACTGTACCTCACTCACAGGTATCCGTTGTTCTATATATAAATCACCCTGAACACCTTAATTAGATTCCAGTCTGTAACTCACGCCCGGGTATCTGTTATTCTATATATAAACCCCCGAACCCCTCGATTACATTCTAGTCTGTAACTCACTCCCGGGTATCTGTTATCCATATACAAACCTGCCCTGAACCCCTCGACGAGATTCTAGTCCATAACTCTCTCCAGAGTGTGTGTTAATTTATATACAAACCATCCTGAACAGCTCGATTAGATTCCTGTCCATAACTCAATCCAGGGTTTCCGTTATTCTATATATAAAACACCCTGATCCCCTCCATTAGATTCCAGGCTGCAAATCACTCCCTAGTATCTGTAATTCTATAAATAAATCCCCACCAAACACCTCGATTAGATTCCAGTCTGTAACTCACTCGCAGGTATCTGTTTTTCTATATATAAACCACCCCGAATCCCTCAATTAGATTCTAGTCTGTATCTCACCCTAGGTATCTATTATTCTATATATAAACCACTCCGAAGCTCTCGATTAGATTCCAGTCTGTAACTCACCCCCCCGGGTATCTGTTATTCTATATATAAACCACCCTGAGCCCCTCTTTTAGATTCCAGTCTGTAAGTCTCTCCCGGTTATCTGTTATCCATATACAAACCACCCTGAACCCCTCGATGAGATTCTTGTCTATAGCTCACTCCCGAGTGTGTGTTATTTTATATATAAACCATCCTGAACAGCTCGATTAGATTCCAGTCTATAACTCAATACAGGGTTTGCGTTATTCTATGTATAAAACACCCTGATCCTCTACATTAGATTCCAGGCTGCAAATCACTCCCTAGTATCTGTAATTCTATAAATAAATCCCCAGCAAACACCTCGATTAGATTCCAGTCTGTAACCCACTCGCAGGTATCTGTTATTCTATATATAAACCACCCCGAACACCTCGATTAGATTCCAGTCTGTAACTCACTCCCGGCTATCTGTTATTCTATATAAAATCATCCTTTATTACAGGTTTACAAAAACAAATATTAAATTTGAATGGTGACATAATGAAACCATGTGAACATGAGCATTGACTCTACATGATCAACAACGGGGAATATTATCAAGTTTTTTAACCAATAATCAGAAATGTACACATCTGGATTCCCCTTAAACCACATGTGGCTGGTACCTATTGTCCTGGCCCACACATCACTAGGTGGAGGATTGGCAGTTCCTGCTCTTAACAGGATGTTTGGTGAGGGTGAACCAGAAGGTGATTCTCGCCACAGTTGAACAGCACACCAATGGCGAAAGGGCCTTTTGGCTGATAATCCTGGCCCCTGGTGACAGATGAGGCAGGACGTTTAATGAGGAAATTGAGAGAGAGCCGGAGCCCAGCAAGTGATAGGCAAATTAACGCCTCAAGCCTGTTCTGATATTCAATTAGATTGTGGCTGATCTTCTGTTTAACTGCAACTGCCCACCTTGGTTCCGCAATCCTTCATCCCTCTCCCGAACAAAAAGAAATCTACGCATCCCGGTTTTCCAACTGACCCTGGGGTGACGGATCGTTCCGGAATTCCAGTGTGGTGTCTGCTCCAAGCAGTTCGGACCAGCGTTGCTCCACTATTTACAAAGAGGCCCGATCAACAATGTCCTATTTCACGTTTAATTTGATGCTTCGTTACAAAATGCAGCCTGACAGCCACTGAGAGATTCATCAGAGAGGCCAGCTCACAGGAGCTGCTTCGATTTGATTCAATAATTAACCAGGAAAACATACCTGGAGTAACATCAGCAGGAGCATACAAAGATAGTTCGGAAAGCTAGCTGTCATGAGGTCAGAAAGAGTCTGCAAAGGGGTGTCGACAGGTTAAGTGAGCGGCTAAAGATTTGGCAGACAGCACACACTGTGGGGAAATGTGAAGGATAGGAAAAGCAGTGTATTATCTAAACGTAGGGAGAGTGCAGAACTCGGTGGTACAGAGGGATCTTGGTGTCTTTGTACACGAATCATAAATAGTCAGCATGCAGGTACAGCAAGTAGTTCGGAAGGCATAAGGAATGTTGGCCTTTATTACAAAGGGAGATGGGGTATAAAAGTTGGGAAGTCTTGCAACAACTCTGCAGGGTATTGGTGAGACCATATCTAGAGCACTGTGTATGGTTCTGGTCTCCTTACTTAAGGAGGGACATATTTGCATTGGAAGCCATTCAGAGACCAGGCTGATTCCTGGGATGAAGTGAGATTGTCTTATGAGGAAAGGTTGAGCAGGTTGGGCCTATACTCGTTGGAGTTTAGAAGAATGAGAGGTGCTCTTGGCAGGGGTGTGGTAACTAGGGGGTAATATCGAAGAGGGATACCAAGGTGCACAGAATATTGGGAGACAGATAGCACTCGAGAAAGGGATCGCAAGTTATCAGGTGGGTTCAGGGTAAAGGAGAAAGTGTTAGAGTGTAAATCAGAGTTACTATGCATGCACGGAGTGTGGTAAGTAAGATTGAGGAGTTACCATGTGGAAATTGCCATGTGGAAATATGATCCTGTGGACATAACATTGCTCAAATCTTAGGACTGGGTGTTAAATATTCCTGAATGCAAGATGTTCAGGAAAGACAGGAAAGGAAGAAAAGGGAGCGGCTTTATTTATAAAGGAGAGAGAGGTTGTCCCAGGGGGATCAAGGGCAGAATCTATTTAGCTCGAGGTAAGGAACAAGAGAAGTGCAATTACATTGCTCGGTGTGTTGGTGGGGGGTTGCTGGGTGGTGATTTGTTTTGGCAGGGGAGGGGGGAGGTGGAGAGGTTGGTTCTGGCGCTCAGTTCAGGTACACTACCTGATCACTGAGCTAGACTAGTGGAACATTGAATGGGTAAAAATCCAGATGAGGCCTGCAGATCCAGCCCCAAGCCTCTGACACGAATATCAGAGTTGGGGACAGTCGGAGGGTCCCGGACAGTGGAAATCAGCCCATCAGAAGATTATACAGGAAGGACTGGGTGCCAATGTATTCACCCAGGGGCACAGGGTAACCGCCGGAGACCCAGCTATGAACTCTTCAGGACAGCTGTTCAGCCACTGGCATGGTCAGGCACTGCCATAGCTACCACATCTTTTAACCCATGGCCAAAGAGTTCTGCAAAATGAGGGCACATGTTGGCAGAGAAGAGCTTAGCCAGGTTGGTGATGAGTGTACGAGAGATTAAACTCTTTGCGGTGTTCCCATGCGGGATCCTTAAAGGTCGCAATGTGGGGCAGGGGGCTGAACACCCACCCAGAAATGGACAATGCTAATCTTGCCCCAAAGACCAACAGCTCCAGTGTATATTCCACAGAATGTTCGATGTGGGGGGTCTTCAAGGACGTGCCACCCATGAGTGTAAGATGCCATCACAAGCAACCATCTCCTCTCACCCACTTCCCACAGAACAATCCGCTGACTGTAGTTTCAGAACCACACCAACCGTGAATATCTACAAGTGTCCACCCCAAACCCCCCAACCCGTTCCCCCACCATCCCACCCACCCACCCCCCCAACACCACCATCCCTTCAGCGATCATTGTCCTGTCTTTCAGGTTGAATTTCTTTATTGTAGTCGTGAACCTTTTCCGAGCTATACAACAAGCTCTGGATAGGGACAGATACAGCTGGGCCTCAGAGGATGCTCAGCCAATCCCGTTCATGCTCGTTGCAGCCGCCAGCTCTTAGTCCCCATGAGATTGTCCAGGAGACAGTCCCGGACAAGCTCACTCCCAAAATCAGACATCAAAAGCTTCTAACCCCTTCCATTCAGACCCAAGACACGGAATCCCAACGGAAGCAAACCCCTTTCCCATTCACTCCCATTGTACACAATCCCAATGACTCAAACCCCTTTCCCATTCACTCCCATTGTACACAATCCCAATGGACCCAAACTCCTTTCCCATTCACTCCCATTGTACACAATCCCAATGGACCCAAACCCCTTCCCCTTCACTCCCACTGTACACAATCCCAATGGACCCAAACCCCTTCCCTTTCACTCCCACTGTACACAATCCCAATGGACTCAAACCCCTTCCCATTCACTCCCACTGTACACAATCCCAAAGGACCCAAACCCCTTCCCATTCACTCCCATTGTACACAATCCCAATGGACCCAAACCCCTTCCCATTCACTCCCATTGTACACAATCCCAATGGACTCAAACCCCTTCCTATTCACTCCCATTGTACACAATCCCAATGGACCCAAACCCCTTACCATTCAGTCCCATTGTACACAATCCCAATGGACCCAAACCCCTTCCCATTCACTCCCACTGTACACAATCCCAATGGACCCAAACCCCTTCCCATTCACTCCCACTGTACACAATCCCAATGGACCCAAACCCCTTCCCATTCACTCCCATTGTACACAATCCCAATGGACCCAAACCCATTCCCAATTACTCCCATTGTACACAATCCCAATGGACCCAAACCCATTCCCAATTACTCCCACTGTACACAATCCCAATGGACTCAAACCCCTTCTCATTCACTCCAATTATATACAATCCAAATGGATCCAAACCCCTTCCCATTCACTCCCACTGTAAATAATCCCAATAGACCCAAACTCCTTCCCATTCACTCCCATTGTACACAATCCCAATGGACCCAAACCCCTTCCTATTCACTCCCATTGTACACAATCCCAATGGACCCAAACCCCTTCCCATTCACTCCCACTGTACACAATCCCAATGGACCCAAACCCCTTCCCATTCACTCCCATTGTACACAATCTCAATGTACCCAAGCCCCTTCTCATTCACTCCCATTGTACACAATCCCAATGGACCAAACCTCTCCCATTCACTCCCACTGTACACAACCCCAATGGACCCAAACCCCTTCCCATTCACTCGCATTGTACACAATCCCAATGGACCCAAACCCCTTCCCATTCACTCCCATTGTACACAATCCCAATGGACCCAAACCCCTTCCCCTTCACTCCCACTGTACACAATCCCAATGGACCCAAACCCCTTCCCATTCACTCCCACTGTACACAATCCCAATGGACCCAAACCCCTTCCCATTCACTCCCATTGTACACAATCCCAATGGACCCAAACCCCTTCCCCTTCACTCCTACTGTACACAATCCCAATGGACCCAAACCCCTTCCCATTCACTCCCATTGTACACAATCCCAATGGACCCAAACCCCTTCCCATTCACTCCCACTGTACACAATCCCAATGGACCCAAACCCCTTCCCATTCACTCCCATTGTACACAATCCCAATGGACCCAAACCCCTTCCCATTCACTCCCACTGTACACAATCCCAATGGACCCAAACCCCTTTCCCATTCACTCCCATTGTACACAATCCCAATGGACCCAAACCCCTTCCCCTTCACTCCCACTGTACACAATCCCAATGGACCCAAACCCCTTCCCATTCACTCGCATTGTACACAATCCCAATGGACCCAAACCCCTTCCCATTCACTCTAACTGTACACAATCCCAATGGACCCAAACCCCTTCCCCTTCACTCCCACTGTACACAATCCCAATGGACCAAAGCCCTTCCTATTCAATCCCACGTCATTGAATTCCATTCTGTCCATCCTCACTGCAATGAGCTAAACCTTGACTCTTAATGAAGCCATCTCATGATCCATGTATTGAACATTGTAACTATCCATTCCTGAATACTCATTTCTTCCACCGAATCAATGGCGGGGGTGTGGGCTTGCAGACGCGTGGCATTTCCAGAAAGCGGCAGAGCTGCCAAGTCCAATTGCTTTTCTGAAAAAGTGTTCAGTACATCTCTCACCCTCCTTTAGATTGGATCAGTGATTGAGCAGGCAACAAGATCCAGATGAGTAAATTGGCACTTGTTACCCTCCTGCCAGAGAATCGGAATATCTAATTGGATGTGAGTGCATTGAGGTCCCACAGTTGGACAGAATTGGAATTCACCCTAAGAATGCTCATCTGATTAATATGGAAAGCTATTTAATTAAGGTGGAGAGCAGCACCTTATCCTCATATCCTGCCTGTAAAGTAATAAAATATACTTCTCAGGAACACTATAAAGTAACCCCTGACACCGAGCCGCATGAATTGATATGAAGCCAGGTGACAAAACGCTTGGGCAAAGAGGAAGTTCAAGGAGCATCATAAAGGAGGGAAGTGAAGCAGAGAAGTGGAGAGGCTTGGGGGAGGGGGGGTGAGTTCCAAAGCTCAGGACCCCAGGCAGCTGAAGGCACACCAGCTCAAGATCAGGGGATACTTGCGACAGGCCAGCATGAATGAGTACAGCAGCGTCGGAGGGTTGTGGGGCTGGAGGAGATTGCGGAGTTAGGGCTGGGCAAGGCCGTGGAGGGATTTGAAAACAAGCATTGCAAATTTTAAAGGCTTGTGGAAAAGAGAGACAGGCGGCCAAAGGTTTTCGTCTTACACTCACTTATCAAGACACACACAAGAATACCAAATTTCAAATGCTCGCAACAATCTGTACCACACGACAAAAGTGTGCTGACTGGCTGGCAGCTCAACTCTGATTGGCCGAGACGTTGCCACGGAGAAAGCAACATGGGCCGATAGGCTCCACAAAAGAATGAGCAAGGCTTGAACGTATTCCCTTTGTTTGCAGGGAACGTGTCCTTGTGTATGCATGAATGTCGCTTCCTAAATTGATTGTTAGTGTAGTTATTAGCGCACTCAGGATTGTTCAATGAGTGCTGCCCAATCGACAGAATCACAGCTAGGAGTGGGGGTTTTGTATTGCTTTTCAGCAACGTTCAAATTTTAAAACCGAGACTCACCAAACTGGGAGCCAGTGTGGGTCAGCGAACACGGGGGGGGGGGGGGGGTGATCGGGGAATGGGACTCGGTGTGAGTTAGGACACGGGCAGCAGAGTTTTGGATGACCTCAAGTTTCCGGAGGGTAGAATGTGGGAGGCCAGCCAGGAGTGTGTTGGAATAGACAATTCAAGCAGTAATACTATCTTTCGG
>JANJGN010000033.1:18233927-18262289 GCA_026770705.1 Isurus oxyrinchus
CCTGTCAATGTCACTGAATAAAGCCTGTGTAGGCCTCAGTCCATGCCGCTTATGCATATTGAGACTTCATATCCTCTGTGTCAGGAGGTTGTGGGTTCGAGCGCCAACTGCAGACACAATTCAGGTTGAGGACTCCCAGTGCCAACACCGAGGGAGTGCTGCACTGTCACAAGCGCTACATTTCGGAGGAGATGCTTAACAAAGGCCTTGTCCTGCTGCCTTCTTGAAGAAGAGCTGGGGCGGGTCGGGAGGGGGGGGGGGCGCGGGGGGATTCACCCTGGTGCCCTGGCCAATATTTATCCCTCCACCAGCATCATTCAAACAGGTTATCTGCTAATTCTCAATGCTGTTTGTGAGGGGCAAAGATTGGCTGCCACACTCTAAACATGGCAACAGTGACCACACTTCAAAAGGTACTTCTCCTGAGATTATTCACAGGATGATAGTTAATCAATATGTACTCATTCAAATTCTGCTCCCTTCCTATTTGCACCTCAGTTTCCCACTCTCCCTCCCAGCTCCCTCTCCGAGCCCATTTCTTTCACTCGTTCAGTCCCCCACTTCCTGCCTTGATCTCTCTGCATCTCTCTCTCTCTCTCTCTCTCTACAAGTGCCTCCTTTATTCCTCTATTCTCCTCCTCCCTCCCCCCTCTCTGCCTCCCTCCTCTATCCTTCCATCCCCCTTTGTCTCTCCTCCTTTATTCCTCCATCCTCCTCCTCTTCCTCCCTCCTCCATCCCTCCACTCACTTTGCCTCGCCTCCTTTATCCCTCCATCCCCCTCCGCTCTCTCACTCTCCCCTTTATCTCTCCATCCCCCTCCGCTCTCACTCTCTCCTTTATCTCTCCATCCCCCTCCGCTCTCACTCCCTCCTTTATTTCTCCATCCCCCTCCCCTCTCACTCTTTCTTTTAACCCTCCATCCCCCTCCCCTCTCACTCTCTCTTTTAACCCTCCATCCCCCTCCGCTCTCACTCTCTCCTTTATCCCTCCATCTCCCTCCTCTCTCACTCCCTCCTTTATCTCTCCATCTCCCTCCTCGCTCACTCCCTCCTTTATCTCTCCATCCCCCTCCTCTCTCACTCTCTCTTTTAACCCTCCATCCCCCTCCGCTCTCACTCTCTCCTTTATCCCTCCATCTCCCTCCTCTCTCACTCCCTCCTTTATCTCTCCATCTCCCTCCTCTCTCACTCTCCCCTTTATCCCTCCAGCCCCCTGCTCCCCCTTTCCCTCAATCAATCTGACCTTTACCCTTGTGCCTCCATTTCTGGCCCCTAATTGTATTCCCGAATCTCCAGCTTACTATTCCTGGTGCAGCTTCCGGAGTTATGGATCAGTTTGAGGGCTTGCCCTGACATTGGGGGAGCTGAAAAATGCACAAAGGGCACTGACGCTAAGGATGGAGCACAGCGGACTAACAACTCAGCCCCCGCTCAAGCCCAAAACTGCTTGGGTCCCGGTGCCCCTTTCATCCAGAGGCTCCCGTTCATGCCAGCTTTGTCACTGACCACACTGCTCCCTACACCACCCATCAGTATACATTCCACATACCAAATCCCTTCTCACTGAATGCCTTAGGACTAAAAAAAAAATTACAGCTAGTCACCAAATTGAGCAGTGGATCGTGAAAAATTGGACAGCCACAGAGGGATGGAGCCTCTAGATGGCCCAGCATCGAAACCTAAAGAGGGGCTTTATCCAGGGAGTCTGGCAACAGGAAAAAGCTGTTGAAAAAGGATGTATAATCTTTTGCCTTTCGAAAAAGCGAAGGAGGGCACAGAAACAAGGAGCGATGATGAGTGCTTTAGGAAGAACGTCAAGGCCTGGGAGAGGGTGCGGAGGAGATTTCCCAGAATGGGACCAGGGGCAGGGGGAAGTTCAGTTATTGTGGAGAGAGGCCGGAGGAGCTGTGATTGTTCTCCTTAGAGCAGAGAAGCGAGAATGATAGAATATGCGAGCGAGAGAGAGAGAGAGCGAGAGAGAGAGAGAGAGAGTGAATGAGTAATCAGCTGGGCAATCGGGCAGGCAGTACAGGGGAACTGTTGATAAAACTGTGTTGAGGATGGGAGAGTGAAACTAAGGAACTTCGGAGTGTTAGAATGAGAAGGCCTGGAATACCCTTCCTCAACCTCTCCGCCTCGATTTCCTCCTGGAAGACGCTTCTTAAAATCTACCCCGTTGACCAATCTTTTGCTCACTTGGCTGAATGTCTCCCATTGTACACCACACAGCTGCTGTACAGATTCCATTTTGTGGTTGTGGTATATGGGATCCTAGACGAGAGGTCATTCGGCAGCAGTAATATCCCTTGGCTTTATCGGTGGGAATATCACTCCCAACCCAAAAGAACAATTAAGGATAATTCCAGCGAAACAATCAATGCCTGAAAATCAATTAAATCCATCCGATAAGTCATTTACCGAGTGGCCCTGGCCTGGTAAATGCAGGTTACTTCATGCCAGCTAACAATCTGCCTGGATCAGAAATTTGATAATCTCCAAACAAACGCACTCCTCTCGGGAGGCGGCGCCCGCTCCGTCAATCAATAATTCAGATGAAACAGAAAGCGAGAGAAATGAACACATTGGCAATGGAGAGATTAATTTTCCGAACCATGTCGTTGGCTGCGTGTGTCACTGCTCTCCGCTCAGTATGTCAGCGCGGGTCAGAGGAAGGATAATTGGGCTTGGATCCAGGGCTTGTGTTTTACAGTTAGTTCACAATAAAGTGCTTTGTGTATGAGGAGCAAACATAAAGGGGTTTGGGTCCATTGGGATTGTGTACAGTGGGAGTGAATGGGAAGGGGTTTGGGTCCATTGGGATTGTGTACAGTAGGAGTGAATGGGAAGGGGTTTGGGTCCATTGGGATTGTGTACAATGGGAGTGAATGGGAAGGGTTTTGGGTCCATTGGGATTGTGTACAATGGGAGTGAATGGGAAGGGGTTTGGGTCCATTGGGATTATGTACAATGGGAGTGAATGGGAAGGGGTTTGGGTCCATTGGGATTGTGTACAATGGGAGTGAATGGGAAAGGGTTTGGGTCCATTGGGATTGTGTACAGTGGGAGTGAATGGGAAGGGGTTTGGGTCCATTGGGATTGTGTACAGTGGGAGTGAATGGGAAGGGGTTTGGGTCCATTGGGATTGTGTACAGTGGGAGTGAATGGGAAGGGGTTTGGGTCCATTGGGATTGTGTACAATGGGAGTGAATGGGAAGGGGTTTGGGTCCATTGGGATTGTGTACAATGGGAGTGAATGGGAAGGAGTTTAGGTCCATTGGGATTGTGTACAATGGGAGTGAATGGGAAGGGGTCTGATCCATTGGGATTGTGTACAGTGGGAGTGAATGGGAAGGGGTTTGGATCCATTGGGATTGTGTACAATGGGAGTGAATGGGAAGGGGTTTGGGTCCATTGGGATTGTGTACAATGGGAGTGAAGGGGAAGGGGTTTGGGTCCATTGGGATTGTGTACAATGGGAGTGAATGGGAAGGGTTTAGGTCCATTGGGATTGTGTACAGTGGGAGTGAATGGGAAGGGGTTTGGGTCCATTGGGATTGTGTACAATGGGAGTGAATGAGAAGGGGTTTGGGTCCATTGGGATTGTGTACAGTGGGAGTGAATGGGAAGGGGTTTGGGTCCATTGGGATAGTTTACAGTGGGAGTGAATGGGAAGGGGTTTGGGTCCATTGGGATTGTGTACAGTGGGAGTGAATGGGAAGGGGTTTGGGTCCATTGGGATTGTGTACATTGGGAATGAATGGGAAGGGGTTTGGGTCCATTGGGATTGTGTACATTGGGAATGAATGGGAAGGGGTTTGGGTCCATTGGGATTGTGTACAATGGGAGTGAATGGGAAGGGGTTTGGGTCCATTGGGATTGTGTACAGTAGGAGTGAATGGGAAGGGGTTTGGGTCCATTGGGATTGTGTACAATGGGAGTGAATGGGAAGGGGTTTGGGTCCATTGGGATTGTGTACAATGGGAGTGAATGGGAAGGGGTTTGGGTCCATTGGGATTGTGTACATTGGGAATGAATGGGAAGGGGTATGGGTCATTGTGTAGAACGGGAATGGATGTAACTCTTTCAACTGGCTAATTAAGTGAATGACACAGGACAAATCCAACAAGAGTGGATAATCTGTTGAACAACCTAATTTTTCTCTTTCAGATACTGATGGGCCTGTTGTCTATTTCCAGAATTACCTGATTGTATTTCTGTGGGTGAACATGATTTTCTTCTCATTCCTAAGATACAGCTGTTTCTATGTTTTAACCTTCAATCCACCTCTCTCCCACCTCATTCACAACCCCCCTCTCTCCCTGCAGCTCCCTGCCTCTCCCTCTCCATCTCCTCCTTTCGTTCCTTCCTTCCTATCTGCTCTCCCCCCATCCCTCTCGCCTCATCCCTGCCTCATTACTAAGCAACGCCCAAGGTCAGCAACCTCTACAACTCCTCCTTCGCCCTTTGACCCTTCGGTTAGTTACCTTGTCAGGTCACCTCAATTTTAAACAAGTTGATGGTCTATTTCAGGAACATACTGAATATAAGGTACGCCCAGGATCATCAACAATGCACACTGTATCTGTTGCAAAGGCACCCCCAGTGACCTCTGAACCCAGTCGGTCTGCAAGAATTGTCTCACCTTGCCCTTTGCTATTCCACTGCTGAATACACCTGCCCTGCATGGGAAAGATCTACTCATACTAAGAAGGTGGATGCCGTTCTGAATGCAAGCTGCCGACTTATCACAGGTAGTTTAAAACCAACAAACACTAACAGCCTATATATCCTGGTGGGTATCGCTCCCCCTGATATAAGGAGAACGCTAGGCAGCAAGAAAGAGCGACTCTGTCAAACATCAGATGAGAGGCACCCTCTACATGGTCATACACCCACACCCAGCCGCCTAAAGTCAAGGAAGAGCTTCATGAACAGTGTTGTTCCATTACAATCAACCCCATCTGAAGCCCGCATCGCCTTGTGGAAAGACCGCCTCGCCAGTCTCGAACAACCCCCAGCAATGGAAATTCTACTGGATGAAAGCCTTCCCCCAGGAGCTAATTGCAACTGAGCAACCTGGAAGTGCCTTAACAGACTTAGGACTGGTGTAGGTCGTTCAAAGGTGTCACTAAGCAAATGGGGATATACAACCAGCCCGACAACCTGCGAATGTAGAACTGAGCCACAGACTATGCAACATCCCCTGCAATGCCTATCACTAGAGGAACCCTGCGCTGTTGTAGATCTTGCCGAATTTAACAACAAGGCACAAAGATGTGTCCAGTTCTGGCTGGGCCATGTATAGACTGTCCATAGAAACGATACAAAGAAGCCTCACCTTGCTGCTTCCTCAGCTCTCAATAGTTTTTGCAAAGCAAGCACTGTTCTTGACTTCAAAACCGACTCAGTACCATTCAACATTAGATAGCTCCACAGTGTCATGGCTGTATTACTGTACCATAAATCAGCAACAATTTATATTCATATGGTGCCTTTAATGTAATGAAACATCCTGAGCTGGTTCACAGGAGTGTTACTCAACACGATATCAGACTCAGGCACATGAAGGAGACATTAGCTCAGGTGACCAGAAGCTTGGTCAAAAAGGTCAGTTTTTAACGGGCATCAGAATACTTGGAAGTGCATGGTAAAATCGAGCGAATTCAGCATGGTTTCATCAAGGGGAGGTCATGCCTGACAAATCTGTTAGAATTCTTTGAGGAGGTAACGAGTAAATTAGACAAAGGAGAGCCAATGGATGTTATCTACTTGGACTTCCAGAAGGCCTTTGACAAGGTGCCGCACAGGAGGCTGCTCAGTAAGGTAAGAGCCCATGGTGTTAGAGGCAAGGTACTAGCATGGATAGAAGATTGGCTGTCTGGCAGGAGGCAGAGAGTGGGGATAAGGGATCCTTCTCAGGATGGCAGCCGGTGACTAGTGGAGTTCCGCAGGGGTCAGTGTTGGGACCACAACTTTTCACTTTATACATTAATGATCTAGATGAAGGAACTGAGGGCATCCTGGCTAAGTTTGCAGATGATACAAATATAGGTGGAGGGACAGGTAGTATTGAGGAGGCGGGGAGGCTGCAGAAGGATTTGGACAGGTTAGGAGAATGGGCAAAGAAGTGGCAGATGGAATACAACTTGGGGAAGTGTGAGGTCATGCACTTTGGTAGGAAGAATAGAGGCATAGACTATTTTCTAAATGGGGAGAGAATTCAGAAATCTGGAGTGCAAAGGGACTTGGGAGTCCTAGTCCAGGATTCTCTTAAGGTTAACTTGCAGGTTGAGTCGGTAGTTAGGAAGGCAAATGCAATGTTGGCATTTATTTCGAGAGGACTAGAATATAAAAGCAGGGATGTGCTGCTGAGGCTTTATAAGGCTCTGGTCAGACCACATTTAGAATATTGTGAGCAATTTTGGTCTCCGTATCTCAGGAAGGATGTGCTGGCCCTGGAGAGAGTCCAGAGGAGGTTCACGAGAACGATCCCAGGAATGAAAGGCTTAACATATGAGGAATGTTTGAGGACTCTGGGTCTATACTCGATGGAGTTTAGAAGGATGAGGGGGGATCTGATTGAAACTTACAGAATACTGAAAGGCCTGGATAGAGTGGACGTGGGGAAGATGTTCCCCATTAGTAGGAGAGACTAGGACCCGAGGGCACAGCCTCAGAGTAAAGGGAAGACCTTTTAGAACAGAGATGAGGAGAAACTTCTTTAGCCAGAGAGTGGTGAATCTATGGAATTCATTGCCACAGAAGGCTGTGGAGGCCAGGTCATTGAGTGTATTTAAGACTGAGATAGATAGATTCTTGATTGGTAAGGGGGTCAAAGGTTACGGGGAGAAGGCGGGAGAATGGGGTTGAGAAACTTATCAGCCATGATTGAATGGCGGAGCAGACTCGATGGGCCGAATGGCCTAATTTCTGCTCCTATGTGTTATGGTCTTATCCTGAAGGAGGGAAGTGAGGTAGAGAGGAGGAAAGGTTTAGGGAGGGAATTCCGGAGCTCAAGGCCCCCAGGCAGCTGAAGGCAGGATCACCGATGGTGGAGCGTTGGGTGGGGGGGGGGGTGCTCAAGAGGCCGGAATTGGAGGAGCGTAGAGATCTCGGAGGGTTGTGGGGGCTGGAGGAGATTACAGAGATAGGGGGAGAGGGTGAGGCCGTGGGAGGGATTTGAAAACAAGGGCGGGAATTTTAAAATCAAGACAACGTAGGTCCGTGAGCACAGTGGGATGGTTAGGGAACAGGGCTTGGTGTGAGTTAGGGGCAGCAGCGTTTTGGGGGGCCTCAAATTTACAGAGGGAGAATGTGGGAAGCTAGCCAGGAGTGCACCGGGACTGCAGCGGCTCAAGAAGGCAGCTCACCACCACCTTCTCAAGGGGTAATTAGGGATGGGCAATAAATGCTGGGCCCAGCCAGCGAGGCCCGTATCCTGTGAATGAATAAAGGAAAGGGGTTGGGAGAGACAAGAGAGAGGCTCAGAACATAGGCGCTAGCAAACCAGCGAGTTGGAGTTCAAATCACTCTGAATATGAGATTGGCTCATTAAAAATAGAAATAAGAAACGTTGGGGTTGGCACAAAAACCAAACTGTTTCACATCAGGGAAGGAACCCTACACCCCTTGTGTTATCTGGTCACCATTCAACACTGGCCCCACATCGCCAACTGCTTGACTCAGTCCTGCCTTCCTAAGAGTGTTCACCACCTTCTCAGGCCAGTGAGGATTGGCCAATAAACACCCACCTTGCTCATGATGCCCACATCCTGAGATTTAACTACAGGAGATTAGATGGGTATCGATTGGCATTGAGGACTAAATTATGAGGAGAGATTACACAAACTACAGTTGCATTCCCTGCAATTTAGAAGATTAAGGGGCGGCCTGATCAAAGTCTTCAAGGTGTTGAGTGGAACAGGAACTATTTTTGATAGTTGGGGATTATAGGACCAGGGGGCAGTGTCCAAACGTGAGAGCCAGGCCTATCGGGAATAAAATTAGGGAACATTTCTACACACAAAGGGTGGAGGAGAAGTTTGGAATTCTCTTCCGCAAAATATCAACTGATGCTCGATCAATTGTCAAGTTTAAATCTGAGAATGATATATTTTTGTTAACCAAAGGGACTCAGGGATATGGGGCAAAAGGCAGGCATGTGCACATCTGATCAAGTGGCAGAACAGGCTCGAGGGGCTGAATGGCCGCCTCCTCTTCAAAGAACAAAGAAAAGTACAGCACGGGAACAGGCCCTTCGGCCCTCCAAGCCTGCGCCGATCACATTGCCCGTCAAACTAAAACATTTTGCACTTCCGGGGTCCGTATCCCTCTATTCCCATCCTATTCATGGATTTGTCAAGCTGCCTCTTAAACATCACTATCGTACCTGTTTCCACCACCTCCTCTGGCAGCGCATTCCAGACACTCACTACCCTCTGTGTAAAATACTTGCCCCACACATCTCCTCTATAGTTTTCTCCTCTCACCTTAAATCTATGTCCCCTAGTAATTGACTCTTCCACCCTGGGAAAAAGCTTCTGACTATCTACTCTGTCCATGCCACTCATAATTTTGTAAACTTCTATCAAGTCGCCCCTCAATCTCCGTCGCTCTCGTGAGAACAATCCGAGTTTCTCCAACCTCTCCTCACAGCTATGCTCCTAAGCCGTGGCTTCTTCTGGGAGGACGAATCAAAAAGCAAGGTTGCCACGTTGGCACAGTGGACCCAGCAGCCAAAGCCGGGCCTTGTGGCCGTGGACTGCGTTCCACAAACTGCAAGGCTCAGCCAGTGGCAATAGGAAGAGGCCATTACTAAACCCTTCCACAGGCCAACAGTTGAGTCTTCGATTTCATCGGGCACGAGGATGTCAATAAATTGGCGCCAGACTCATTGCAAGAACGTGAGAACTGGGAGCAGGGGTTGGCCTGCCAGCTCCTCCAGTTCGATATCATCATGGCCAATCTTCCAACTCAACTCCACTTTCCCACCTGCTGTGCACACCCCTCGATTCCCTCAAAACTCTATCCACCTCACTCCTGAACATACTCCGTGACTGAGCATCCACAGCTCTCCGGGGTAAAGAATTCCAAAGATTCACAACCCTCCGAGCGAAGAGATTTCTCCTCACCTCAGTCCAAGATGGCCGACCCCTTACCCTGAGCCTGCGGCCTCCTCATTCTCGGCTCTCCGGCCAGAAGTGGGGGGGAAACAGGCCTTCAGCATTGGCCCTGCCAAACCCACTCAGGATTTTTGACGTTTCAATGGGATTTCCATGGACACCCACCTCCCTGGCAACTTACTCAAGCTGTCTTCAACAACGACAACAACCGTCATTTATATAGCGACTTTAATGTAATAAAATGTTCCAAGGTGCTTCGCAGGAATATTATCGAAAACAAAAATCTGAATGAGGGAGTACGGGCAAGATGGTCCAAACCTTGTTCAAAGAGGTCGGTTTTAAGGAGCATCTTAAAGGAGGAGAGAGAGAGCCGGAGCGGTTTAGTGGGGGAGTTCCCGAGCTCAGGGCCCACAGGCAGCTAAAGGCACAGCCTCAGAGGATGTGTGAATAGGAGGCATGCAGAGATCCCAGAGGGTTGTGGGGCTGGAGATTACACAGATGAGAATTTCAAAACCGAGGCACTGCTGGACTGTGAGCCGATTTAGATCGGCTAGCACGAGGGGTGAATGGGACTCGATGTATCTTCAGCAAGCCTGGGTCAGCAAGTGGCATTGGAATGCATGGTGGTGTTCCCACGAATCTGCTGCCCTTGTCCTTCTAGCTGGTAGAGATTGTGGGTTTAATAAAAGCAGAGCCTGGGCTGAATGAGGTGGGGGTGAGCTGCCTTCTTGAGCCGCTGCAGTCCATGTGGTGTAGGTACACCCACTGTGCTGTTAGGGAGGGAGTTCCAGGATTTTGACCCAGCGACAGTGAAGGAACGGCGATATATTTCCAAGTCAGGATGGTGAGTGACTTGGAGGGGAACTTCCAGGTGGTGATGTTCCCATGTGTCTGCTGCCCTTGTCCTTCTAGATGGTAGTGGTTGTGGGTTTGGAAGGTGCTGTCTAAGGAGCCTTGGTGAGTTGCTGCAGTACATCTTGTAGATGGTACACACACTGCTGCTACTGTGTGTCGGTGGTGGAGGGAGTGAATGTTTGTGGATGTGGTGCCAATCAAGCAGGGCTGCTTTGTCCTGGATGGTGTCGAGCTTCTTGAGTGTTGTTGGAGCTGCACTCATCCAGGCAAGTGGGGAGTATTCCATCACACTGCTGACTTGTGCCTTGTAGATGGTGGACAGGCTTTGGTTGCCCTTGATGAGATCAGCTAGCCCAGATCACAATGACCTGGGAGCTGCAGTGCTCAGGTCAGGACCATGCGCGACTTTGGGCCAGTGCAGGAGGTCTTACCCATGTTTAATACTCTGCGTGGGGTAATTTTAATCAATAATTGTCAGCTTTAATACGAAGGGGTGATATGGCCTCCATTAAAGGAAAGAGCAGAAGCTGGGGTTGCTTGCTTTAGAACAGAGAAGGTTATGGGAGGGGGATTTAATCGAGGCGTTCAAAATCATGAGGGCTTAGGATAGAGTGAATGAGGAGAAACTGTTTCCAGTGGCGGGAGGGTGGGTAACCAGAGGGACACAGATTGAGGAGAATCGGGAAGTGAACCAGAGGGGGAGATGAGGAGAATTTGTTATTCACACAGCAAGTTGTTGTGGATCTGGAAGGCGCTGCCTGAAAGGGCGGTGGGAGCAGATTCAACAGGAACTTTCAAAAGGGGGGAGTTGGAGAAATAGTTGGAGGGGAAGCATTTCCTGGCCAGTGGGGGGAAGGACTGGGACTGATTAGATAGCTCTTTCAAAGAGCCAGTACAGGTATGATGGGCTGAACAGCCACTTCCTGCGCTGTACCATTCTATGAAACACTGGAAAGCTGAACCGATACACAACAAGCCCTCTTGCCTGTGAGAGGGAGAATGGGCGGGTTAACATTTCGGGAGTGGGCCCTTCCTGTCTGAGCTGAAGCCAGCCAGCGCTCTCCCGAATGAACTGTATCGATTAAACTCCAGCTCCATCCCTGTGTATACCCGGGAATCCTTAATCCACGGCTTCATCATCTACCTTAAACCCTCTGAGGAGAGTGGCTTGTCTCCCTCCAGAGAAAGAGCCCTCCGTATGGGACAGACCGACACGACGTTGCTTGCCGATGGGGTCCTGTGAGGGTTTCCTCTCCCAACAACTCACTTGTGATTTTCTTATTGTTTCCAAGTCCCTCTCTGCTCTCTCTCATTTGTCGCACACATTCTCTGATCCAGCCTCTCTCGCTCTGTGTCTGTCTCTCCACTGTGTCCGCTATCTTCCTTGACTTATTATTTCTTCTCCTTTAACCACGCTCCCTCTCACATTCACGTTCCTGCTGTCCTGTCTCTTCTCATGTTGTCTTTTTCTCTCTCTCTCTCTCTCACACACATGGCCCCTTTCTTGCTGCCAGATGTGTGCTCTCTCTCTTTCACTCTTTCTCTCCCAATTTCACTCACTCTGCCTTCCTGCTCACTCTCACTCTTTGCTCTTCCTTTCTCTGTGCATTTTGTTCTCTTTCAGACTATCAACATCCTGGGGGTTACCATTGACCAGAAACTGAACTGGACCAGCCATATAAACACTGTGTCTACAAGAGCAGGTCAGAGGCTGGGAGTCCTGCGGAGAGTAACTCACCTCCTGACTCCCCAAAGCCTGTCCACCATCTACAAGGCACAAGTCAGGAGTGTGATGGAATAGTCCCCACTTGCCTGGATGAGTGCAGCTCCCACAACACTCAAGAAGCTCGACACCATCCAGGACAAAGCAGCCCCGCTTGATTGGCACCCCATCCACAAACATTCACTCCCTCCACCACCGACGCACAGTAGCAGCAGTGTGTGTACCATCTACAAGATGTACTGCAGGAACTCACCAAGGCTCCTTAGACAGCACCTTCCAAACCCACAACCACTACCATCTAGAAGGACAAGGGCAGCAGACACATGGGAACACCACCACCTGGAAGTTCCCCTCCAAGTCACTCACCATCCTGACTTGGAAATATATCAGCCGTTCCTTCACTGTCGCTGGGTCAAAATCCTGGAACTCCCTCCCTAACAGCACGGTGGGTGTACCTACACCACATGGACTGCAGCGGCTCAAGAAGGCAGCTCACCACCACCTTCTCAAGGGGCAATTAGGGATGGGCAATAAATGCTGGGCCCAGCCAGCGATGCCCACATCCCGTGAATGAATAATAAAAAATAATGAGGGTGCTGATGCTTTCTCCCACTTTGCTTGCAGCTGGGAGACTAAGTAAGCAGCAGGCATGGGTTCAAAATACTCGGCCAAGAGATTGGAGAGGGAATGATTTTACACAAAGGCTTGTAGAAACCGGGAGCACACAGGAACTTAGAAAAGGCATTTGGACCGTGACTGGAAGCAGACTAATTTAGAAGGTGACTGGCAAACAGAGGGTCGGCAGTGAAACCGGACAGCTCCTCCAAAGAGGCAGCATGAGGAGCCTCTTCTGACCTGTTGGGTTCTGGGGAATTAGGACCGGGGCAGTCAGCTAGCAGGGAAGTGGGAATCAGCGTCTCTACTCCAGGTGAGTGCCTCATGGTGCCTGAGGCAATGGGGTTATCAGTGGGGTGGGGGGCGGAGTGGAGGCTGAGACTCTGCACCCTGGCCCAGGCGTGTAGGCCCTCAATGAGATGGAGGTACCTGCACAGTGTGATTCACAGCCCAGCTCAGGGCTCCGAATTCCTGCTGTCATTTCACCCTCGTGAACAAGGGGATGTGGAGCAGGGACAGGGAAAGTGGACATGGCCCAGACAGCAACCACCTGCCTGGATAGGGAAAGGTGCACCGCCTGGGGTGGGGGGGGTGGGGGGGGGTGCGTGGGGGGGCAGGAAGGGGAGGGGGGGCAGTGCACAGCCTGGGGGGTGGGAGAGGGGGATGGGGGTGAGGGAAGGGAGCTTCCATGGAGGACAGCACCGCCCGGAGGCCCCATGCAGAGGGGGGGGGGGGGGGGGGGGCTCCGTCCAGGTCCCCCAGAGAGGGGGGGCTCCACCCAGGTCCCCCAGAGAGCGGGGGCTCCGTCCAGGTCCCCCAGAGAGGGGGGGCTCCACCCAGGTCCCCCAGAGAGGGGGGGCTCCGTCCAGGTCCCCCAGAGAGGGGGGGCTCCGTCCAGGTCCCCCAGAGAGGGGGGTCTCCACCCAGGTCCCCCAGAGAGGGGGGGCTCCACCCAGGTCCCCCAGAGAGGGGGGGCTCCGTCCAGGTCCCCCAGAGAGGGGGGGCTCCGTCCAGGTCCCCCAGAGAGGGAGGGCTCCGTCCAGGTCCCCCAGAGAGGGAGGGCTCCGTCCAGGTCCCCCAGAGAGGGGGGGCTCCACCCAGGTCCCCCAGAGAGGGGGGGCTCCACCCAGGTCCCCCAGAGAGGGGGGGCTCTACCCAGGTCCCCCAGAGAGGGGGGGCTCCACCCAGGTCCCCCAGAGAGGGGGGGCTCCACCCAGGTCCCCCAGAGAGGGGGGGCTCCGTCCAGGTCCCCCAGAGAGGGGGGGGGGGGGGGCTCCACCTTGGGAGGGGGCCCCCCCAGAAAATGTGTGAATGTGGAACTCGCTCCCACAGGGAGTGGTCGAGGTGAATAGTATCGATACATTGAAGGGGGAAGCTGGATAAACACATGAGGGAGACAGGAATAGAAGGATAGGCTGATAGGGGGGAGATGAAGAGGGGGGTGGGAGGAGGCTCGTGTGGAGCAGGAACACCAGCACGGAGCAGATGGGCCGAATGGCCTGTTTCTGGGCTGTGTATTATGTGCAACGTGCCCATACATAATTTCTCTGCAACGTAATACAACTGAGCTTGGTCTCGGCTTAAACGTGTGCTCTGGTCGGATGCTCATTACATGAGCTGTCAGTCTCATGGTTCCTCTACCTCCCAGAAGAACGTATGTGTGTAAAGCTCACCCTCTTCTGAACCCTGGGAAGTGAAGCATTTCTTCACAAGGCTGACAACACTGCTGTCCCGATCCACCCTGCCCTGTGCCCAACCCCTGGCCAGCTCCCTGACAGCGCAGCGCAGCGCCGCAGCAGCGCCTCCCACTGACAAGCCTGCAAACGGCTCCGACACCGAATCAGCCACCCCCGAGCTTCAGAGCCGGGCACCAAACTCCCAGCCGCACGAGGCGAGAGCTTAAGGAGCTGCGGAACCTGCGCGAGTGAATGGAGTCAAGATACACAGACCAGCCATGATCCAACTGTGGGATCGACCAGGCTCGAGGGGCTGAATGGCCTCATCCCGTTCCTGCCTCGCGTTCTCTCAAAGTCAAAAGAGAAAGCGCTGGAAAACCCTCAACAGGTCGTCTGTCTTCAGAGTTAACGCTACAGGCAGATTGTGACATACACTTTATTCTTCTCCTTACAGACGCTAAGGGGCCTGTGGAATGTTTTCCCAACATTCACTGGAATTCCGATTCTGCTGTAAACACAAAGCCCTGCCCTTCCACCCCTCCCCTGGCAACTTTCAGTCCAACTCCTTCTTTTAAAACCAAAATCCACCCACTGGGCTCCTGAAAACAGCCCTGCTCAGCAATTAAAAATAACCCCAGGTAGCGCAGCAGCCAGAATATCCGCCCTCCCGGTCAAACCTTTCAGAAGTAGGATTCATAAGAACATAAGAAATAGGAACAGGAGTAGGCCATTCGGCCCCTCGAGCCTACTCTGCCGTTCAATAATCGTCTTGTGTTTCGAGTTCCACATTCCCATCTGCCCCCGATAGCCTTTGATTCCCTTGTCTAACATAAATCTATCTACCTCTGCCTTAAAAATATTCAATGACCCCCAACTCCACTACCTTCTGAGGCAGAGAGTTCCAAAGTCACACAACCTTCTGAGAAAATAAATTCTTCTCATCTCTGCCCTAAAAGGATAACCGCTAATATTAAACCAGTGCCCCCTAGTCCTGGACTCACCCCCAAGAGGAAACATCCCCTCCATGTCCACCTTGTCAAGGCCGTTCAGGATCTTGTAAACTCAATCAAATCCCCCCTCACTCTTCTAAACTCCAGTGGAAACAAACCCAGCCTGTCCAACCTTACCTCATAAGATAACCCACTCAGTTCAGGTATCAACCTAGTAAACCTCCTCTGAACCGCCTCCACTGCACTTACACCCTTCCTTAAATAAGGAGACCAAAACTGCCCACAGTATTCGAGGTCCGGTCTCACCAATACCCTGTATAACTGAAGCATAACATCCTTACTTTTATGTTCAATCCCTCTCATAATAAAGGACAGCATTCCATTAGCCTTCTTAATTACTTGCTGTACCCGCATACTAACTTTTTGTGACTCATGTACTAGAACACCCAGATCCCTCTGTACCTCAGAATTATGCAGCCGTTCTCCATTCAGTAATACTCTGCTTTTTTGTTCTTCCTGCCAAAGTGAACAACTTCACATTTTCCCACCTTAAACTCCATTTTCCAGATCTTTGCCCACTCACTCAACCTACCTATATCTGTCTGAAACCTCCTTATGTCCTCTTCACAACATACTTTCCTACCTTTCTTTATATCATCTGCAAATTTAGCTATTATGTCTTCACTCCCCTCATTTAAGTAATTGATGTAAATCATAAGAAGCTAAGGCCCCAGTACAGACCCCCGTGGGACTCCACTCGTCACATCCTGCCAATCAGAAAAAGACCCATTTATGCATACTCTCTGCTTTCTGCCAGCCAGCCCACCTTCTATCCATGCTAATATGTTACCCCCCTACACCATGAGCTTTTAATTTTCTGTAATAATCTTTGATATGGCACCTTAGCAAATGCCTTCTGGAAATCCAAGTACAGTACATCTACAGGCTCCCCTTTATCCACTGTGCATGTTACTCCTTCAAATAACTCCAATCAATTGGTTAAACATGATTTTCCTTTCACAAAACCATACTGACTCTTCCCTATGGCTTGAGCTCTGCTAAGTGCCCAGCTATAACCTCCTTAATGATCGATTCTAATAGCTTCCCCATGACAGATGTCAAGCTAACTGGCCTGTAGCTTCCTGTTTTCTGCCTCCCTCCCTTCTTGAATAGAGGGGTTACATTTGCTGCTTTCCAATCTGATGGAACCTTTCCAGAATCTAGCGAATTTTGGAAAATTAACACCTCATTAGTCACCTCTTTTAAGACCCTAGGATGTAGTCCATCGGGACCCGGAGACTTGCCAGCCGCAGCTCCATCAATTTGCTCAGTACCATTTCCCTAATGATTTCAATCTCACCAAGTTCCTTTCTCCCATTCACCTCCTAATTTGCAGCTATTACTGGAATGTTTTTTTTTGTATCCTCTGTAGTGAACACAGAAGCAAAATATTTGTTTGTTTCTTCTGCCATTTCTTTATTATCTACTATTAACTCTCCACTGTCACTCTCTAGGAGACCAACACTCACTTTACTTACTCTTTTCCTTCTTAACTACCTGTAGAAACTCTTGCTATCCATTTTTACATTTCTAGCTAGCTTCCTTTCATACTCTAATTTCTTTCTCCCGATTAACCTTTTAGTTATTCTCTGTCATTCTTTATATTCTATCCAATCATCTGTCCTTCCACTCATCTTTGCGGAGTTGTATGCTTTTCACTTAACTTTGATGCTTTCCTTAACATCTTTAGTTAACCACGGATGCTGGGTCCTCCCCTTAGAATTTTTCTTTATAATAGGAATGTACTTATTCTGAATAGTCTGAAATGTCCCCTTAAATGTCTGCCACTGCTTCTCTATCGATCTATCTTCTAGCCTAGTTTCCCAGTTCACTTCAGCTAGCTCAGCTTTCATCCCCACAGAGTTGCCCTTATTTAAGTTTACAATACTAGTCTTAGACCTACTCTTCTCCCTTTCAAACCGGATGTAAAATTCAATCATATTGTGGTTGCTGCTACCTTGGGGTGCCTTTACTCTGAGGTCATTCATTAATCCTGACTCGTTACACAATACCAAGTCTAATATAACCTGATCTCTGGTTCGTTCCAGAGCATGCTGCTCTAACAAACTCTCTCGAAAGCATTCTAAGGACTCCTCATCCAGGTTACGACTGCCAATCTGATTTTTCCAGTTTGTGTGTGCATTAAAACCACCCATGATTACTGCCATACCTTTATCACAAGCACCCAATATTTTCCCTTGAATACTTTGTCCTACACTGTGGCTACTTTTATGGAGCCTGTAGGTCACTCCCACTAATGACTTTTGCCGCTACTGTTC
Source organism: Isurus oxyrinchus (assembly GCA_026770705.1). Taxonomy (NCBI): domain Eukaryota; kingdom Metazoa; phylum Chordata; class Chondrichthyes; order Lamniformes; family Lamnidae; genus Isurus; species Isurus oxyrinchus. The sequence goes on from JANJGN010000033.1 coordinate 18,251,208, forward strand.
CTCATCTCCACCCAAACCGATTCTACATCCTGATCTCCTGAACCTGCAGCTCATGGAATAATTAAACTTGGACCATTCCCTCTGTTTACTGAATAACAGACTGGTGTTTTACATGGGCACTGCTTTGTTCCAGCTGGGTAATAACACCTTATCATCGTTCTTCTCAAATCCCCCCATGGCCTCGCTCCCTCCCTATCGCTGTAAACCCCCTCCATCCCCACAGCCCTCCGAGATCTCTGCGCTCCCCCAATTCCGGCCTCTCGAGCATCCCCCGATTCCCCATCGCTCCACCATTGGCGGCCGTGCCTTCAGCTGCCTGGGGGGCCCTGAGCTCTGGAATCTCCTCCCTCAACCTCTCCACCCTCCCCCCCTCCTGCTTTAAGACCCTCCTTAAGACCGAGCTCTTTGACCTAACTTTGGGCTGCCTGTCCCAACATATTGGCTTGGTGCCAACTTTTATTTGATGAGGTTCCTGTGAAACACCTTGTGACGTTGAAGGTGATATATAAATGCAGGCTGATGCTGTGTGCTGTAACACTTCTGTCCTTGAAAAAAAAAGAGTATTATCTGTTTTGACAGCAGCGATGTCACTGGATACTCAATCATGTGGATTTAAAACAGTCACATGTGGGGTCCATTTTGTCCATATGTAAATTTCAGCCCCATACTTCAAACAGAGATCATTAAAAATAATGAGGCAGGAGCGAGTCCTTTATAAGGTGTAAAGTCTCCTCGAAGATAAAAGGCACAAAAATCAGGACTCTAAATTTCAGCCATTTGATATTATTTTAGTCCCAGTATTGACTGGACTGTTGCTGCTTGGCCTGACGAGGTTAGAATGACCTTTAACCTCGGACAGACCTTCGCCACCAGACCTTTATCAAAACTAAGTCTCAGGATTTCATCCCGGCTCTAATCTGTAACCACAAGTCTGCAGCAAGCCTACAGCGTCCCTCACCATACATCAGTTAAACCTCTGATTCACCGTTCGTTTTACTCAACAGCAATCGCTGGGTGGGGTGGTAGTGGTGGGGGTGGGGGGGGGGGTAGATGTCTCTGTCTTTGCAGCAGAATAATACACGGGGCGGGGGTTAGAAATTCTCCCAATCCTTCTCCGTGACTCTCCCGGAATCCCGGAGAAGCCGGTGAACAGGGCCCTCACGCAAATCCTGGGTGCCCCACACGGGATAACAACACCCACAGAAGCTTCTAGAACCGAGGGCCAGCGGGTCGCAGGAGACCGACACTCCTATACACACACACACACACACACACACACACACACACACACACACACACACACACACACACACACACACACACACACACACACACACACACACACACACACACACACACACACACACACACACACACACACACACACACACACACACACCCGCTTTGAGAAACTCAGAAACAATTAGCAACGGTTTTGCCAAGCGTTCACCACACAGAAGACACCAGAGCTGAGAGGTTATAACTCTCAGGGAGAGGCCGAACAGGCCGGGGCTCTTTGCTCTCGATGTGAGAGGGCTGAGGGGGTAACCTGATCGAGGTCTTTAAAATTCTGAAGGGGTTTCGATGGGGTCGACGTAGAGAAGATGTTTCCACTTGTGTGGGAGACCAGAACTCGGGGCCATCAGTGTAAGACAGTCACTAATAAACCCAACGGGGAATTCAGGAGAAACTCCTTTACCCAGAGAGCGGGGAGAATGTGGAACTCACTCGGGACCATCAATATCAGACCGGTCACTAATAAACCCAACGGGGAATTCAGGAGAAACTCCTTTACCCAGAGAGCGGGGAGAATGTGGAACTCGCTCGGGACCATCAATATCAGACCGGTCACTAATAAACCCAACGGGGAATTCAGGAGAAACCCCTTCACCCAGAGAGCGGGGAGAATGTGGAATTCGCTCGGGACCATCAGTGTAAGACAGTCACTAATGAACCCAATGGGGAATTCAGGAGAAACTCCTTTACCCAGAGAGTGGGGAGAATGTGGAACTCGCTCCCACAGGGAGTGGTCGAGGTGAATAGTATCGATACATTGAAGGGGGAAGCTGGATAAACACATGAGGGAGACAGGAATAGAAGGATAGGCTGGTAGGGGGAGATGAAGAGGGGGTGGGAGGAGGCTCGTGTGGAGCTAAGTCAGGGGTTCCCAAATTTAGGTTGGGGTCTTGGGGTTTATATTTGGGGTCGCGAGCTCCCGCTTCTCTGGGACAGAACGGTGACTGTGGGGAGGAGACTGCGCAGTTTGGAGTCTCCGATGGGATAGCCAAGAACGGGCTGTGATCTCACTGGGATGTACAAAATTCTTACAGGGCGATGATAGGGTGGATGGAGATGGAATGTTCCCCCCCGGGCTGGTGAGTCTAGAACCAGGCGAGACGAGTCAGGATGAGAGATCGGCCATTGAGGGCCGAGGTGAGGAGGAATTTCTTCACTCAGCGGGTGGTGAATGGTTGGAATTCTCTCCCCCAGACGGAGCTCAGAGGCTCAATCGTTCCAGACAGAAATCGGTAGATCTCTGGAGACCAGTGGCATCAGGGGATGTAGGGACAGCGTGGGAAAGTGACAGTGGAGTAGACGATCGGCTATGGTCTTAACTGAATGATGGAGCAGCCTCGCCCAGCCGAATGGCCGGCTCCTTCCTCTCTGTGCTCCAATCAGGGAGGGAATGGATGGTTAGGCCCCAAGTGCGCTACCTTCAGAAACCACCTCTAACCGGCTGTTCGAGTGGGCCCAGGACGTTGATGCACCGACTTGGCGCGGCTAGAGACCACCAAGGAGCTGACCGAGGACAGGTGAAACCAGGAGGGCGTGTGGCTGAGCCAGAGGGGGTGAGAGGTGGCTTCGAGCCTTGCCGTGTGTCTGGCCCTGCCTCCCAGTACTGCGGCTCTGCTTCCCAGACACTGGCAGCTAGGCCCACAAGGGGAGAGGGGGGCTGGTGAGTGAGTGGTGAGGAGGGGGAGTGGGGAAGAGGGGCTGCTAGGTGAGTGAATGGCATGAGGGGCTGGTCTGTGTGGGCGGTGGGGTGGGGAGTTTGAGAAGAGGGGCTTATATATGTGTGGGGGGAGGGGTTTTGGGAAGGGGGAGAGAGAGAGAGAGTGTGTGTGAGTGAGTGTGCGAGTGAGTGTGTAAGTTAGTGAGTGAGTGAATGAGAATGAGTGAGTGAGTGAGTGAGTGAGTGAGTGAGTGAGTGAGTGTGTGTGAGAGTGTGTGAGGGAGTGAGTGAGTGTGTGAGTGAGAGTGTGAGTGAGAGAGTGAGTGAGGGAGTGAGTGAGGGAGTGAGTGAGTGTGAGTGGTGGGGGGAGGGATGGGGGTAGGGTGGGAAGGGGGCTTATATATGTGTGGGGGGGAAGGGTTTTGGGAAAAGGGGAGAGAGCGAGAGAAAGTGTGCGTTAGTGAGTGAGAGTGTATGAGAGTAAGTGAGTGAGTGTGAGAGTGAGTGTGTGAGTGAGTGAGTGAGTGAGTGAGTGAGTGAATGAGTGTGAGAGTGAGTGAGTGTGTGAGTTAGTGAGTGTGTGATTGAGTGATTGAGTGAGTGTCTGAGTGAGTGAGTGTGTGAGTGAGTGTGTGAGAGTGAGTGAGTGTGAGAGTGAGTGAGTGAGTGAGTGAGTGAGTGTGTGAGTTAGTGTGTGTGTGATTGAGTGAGTGTGTGATTGAGTGAGTGTCTGAGTGAGTGAGTGTGTGAGTGAGTGTGTGAGTGAATGAGTGAGTGTGTGTGTGTGAGTGTGAGAGTGTGTGAGTGAGTGAGTGTGAGTGAGAGTGAGTGAGTGAGTGTGAGTGTGTGTGTGTGTGAGAGTGAGTGAGTGTGTGATTGTGTGAGTGAGTGAGTGTGTGAGTGAGTGAGTGTGTGAGTGTGTGAGTGAGCGAGTGAGTGTGAGAGTGAGCAAGTGAGTGAGTGTGAGTGAGCAAGTGAGTGAGTGAGTGTGAGTGTGTGTGTGTGAGTATGTGAGTGAGAGAGTAAGTTGAGTGTGAGTGAGTGTGTGAGTGAGAGAGTAAGTTGAGTGTGAGTGAGTGAGTGTGACTGAGTGAGTGAGTGTGAGAGTGAGTGAGTGTGTGAGTGTGAGAGTGAGTGAGTGAGTGAGTGTGTGAATGACTGAGTGTGTGAGTGAGTGAGTGTGTGAGTGTGAGAGTGAGTGTGAGAGTGAGTGAGTGTGTGAGTGAGCGAGTGAGTGTGAGAGTGAGCGAGTGAATGTGAGAGTGAGCAAGTGAGTGAGTGTGAGTGTGTGAGTGAGAGTGAGTGAGTGAACGTGAGTGTGTGTGTGAGTGAGTGAGTGTGTGAGTGTGAGAGTGTGAGTGAGTGAGTGTGTGAGTGTGTGAGTGTGAGAGTGTGAGAGTGAGTGAGTGAGTGAGTGTGTGAATGACTGAGTGTGTGAGTGAGTGAGTGTGAGAGTGTGTGAGTGAGTGTGAGAGTGAGTGAGTGTGTGAGTGAGCGAGTGAGTGTGAGAGTGAGCGAGTGAGTGTGAGAGTGAGCAAGTGAGTGAGTGTGAGTGTGAGAGTGTGAGTGAGTGAGTGTGTGAATGACTGAGTGTGTGAGTGAGTGAGTGTGTGAGTGTGAGAGTGAGTGTGAGAGTGAGTGTGTGTGTGAGTGAGCGAGTGAGTGTGAGAGTGAGCGAGTGAATGTGAGAGTGAGCAAGTGAGTGAGTGTGAGTGTGTGAGTGAGAGTGAGTGAGTGAACGTGAGTGTGTGTGTGAGTGAGTGAGTGTGTGAGTGTGAGAGTGTGAGTGAGTGAGTGAGTGAGTGAGTGAGTGAGTGAGTGTGTGAGTGTGTGAGTGTGAGAGTGAGTGAGTGAGTGAGTGAGTGAGTGTGTGAATGACTGAGTGTGTGAGTGAGTGAGTGTGAGAGTGTGTGAGTGAGTGTGAGAGTGAGTGAGTGTGTGAGTGAGCGAGTGAGTGTGAGAGTGAGCGAGTGAGTGTGAGAGTGAGCAAGTGAGTGAGTGTGAGTGTGAGAGTGTGAGTGAGTGAGTGAGTGTGTGTGTGTGAGTGAGCGAGTGAGTGTGAGAGTGAGCAAGTGAGTGAGTGTGAGAGTGAGTGAGTGTGAGAGTGAGAGTGTGTGTGAGTGAGTGTGAGAGTGAGTGAGTGAGTGAGTGTGAGAGTGATTGTGAGAGTGAGTGAGTTTGAGCGAGTGAGTGAGTGTGAGTGTGTGAGTGAGTGTGAGAGTGAGTGTGTGAGTGAGTGTGAGAGTGAGTGTGAGAGTGAGTGAGTGTTTGAGTGAGTGTGTGAGTGAGTGTGAGAGTGAGCGAGTGAGTGTGTGTGAGTGAGTGTGAGTGAGTGTGAGAGTGAGTGAGTGAGAGTGACTGATTGAGTGAGTGAGTGAGTGTGAGTTAGTGAGTGTGTGATTGAGTGAGTGTCTGAGTGAGTGAGTATGTGAGTGAGTGAGTGAGTGTGAGAGTGAGTGTGAGAGTGAGTGTGTGAGTGAGTGTGTGAGTGAGTGTGAGAGTGAGTGTGAGAGTGAGTGAGTGAGTGTGAGTGAGTGAGTGTGTGTGAGTTAGTGAGTGTGTGATTGAGTGAGTGTCTGAGTGAGTGAGTAAGTGAGTGAGTGTGGAGTGTGTGTGTGAGTGAGTGAGTGAGTGAGTGTGTGAGTGAGCGAGTGAGTGTGAGCGAGTGAGTGTGAGTGAGCAAGTGAGTGTGTGTGAGTGAGTGAGTGAGTGACTGAGTGTGTGAGAGAGTGTGTGAGTGAGCAAGTGAGTGAGTGTGAGAGTGGGTGAGAGTGTGTGTGTGAGTGAGTGAGTGTGAGAGTGAGTGAGTGAGTGTGAGAGTAAGTGTGAGAGTGAGTGTGAGAGTGAGTGTGAGTGTGAGTGAGTGTGATAGTGAGTGAGTGGGTGAGTGTGAGAGTGAGTGAGAGTGTGTATGAGAGTGTGAGTTTGAGAGTGAGTGTGAGAGTGAGTGTGTGTATGTGAGTGTGAGAGTGAGTGTGAGAGTGAGTGAGTGTGTGTGTGTGTGAGTGAGTGAGTGTGTGTGTGAGAGTGAGAGAGTGTGTAAGTGAGCGAGTGAGTGTGAGAATGAGCAAGTGAGTGAGAGTGACTGAGAGTGTGTGTGTGAGTGAGTGAGTGTGAGAGTGAGTGAGTGTGAGTGATTGTGAGAGTGAGTGAGTGAGTGTGAGTGAGTGAGTGAGAGTGAGTGAGTGAGTGAGTGAGTGTGAGAGTGAGTGTGACAGTGAGTGAGTGTGTGTGAGTGTGTGTGAGTGTGAGTGAGTGTGAGAGTGAGAGTGAGTGAGTGTGTGTGAGTGTGAGAGTGAGAGTGAGTGAATGTGAGAGTGAGTGTGAGTGAGTGTGAGAGTGTGTGAGAGTGAGTGAGTGAGTGAGTGAGTGTGAGTGAGTGAGTGAGTGTGTGTGAGAGTGAGAGTGAGTGTGAGAGTGAGTAAGTGAGTGAGTGAGTGAGTGTGTGCTGGGGGAGGGGTGGGGGGAGGGGGAGAGGGGCTTCCCTGAATTTTCTGATAGCAGGCCACATGGAGAACTTGGCTGAAATCGGCGAGTTCATAAAATAATAACATTTCTACAAAGTAAAAGCAAAACACCGCAGACGCTGGAAATACGAGATAAAGACAGAAAATGCTGGAGAAACTCAGCACAGGTCTGGCAGCATCTGGAGAGAAACAGAGTTAACGTTTCGAGTCCAGCTCTGAGGAAGAGTCATAGGGACTCGAAACATTAACTCTGTTCCTCTCTCCACAGATGCTGCTCTTCCAGCATTTTCTGCCTTTATATCATTGTTACAAAGTTCTTGAGAAACATGGATTTTCATGTTAAATGGAATATGTTTATATCTCGATCTATAATACCTGAACTTTAATAATTATATACTGAATGTTACCACGTTGCTTTTTGCAGGAATCATGCTCCATTTTAATCATCAGCTGTTAAAACTGGGTCATACTGGAAAATACTCTGGGAAGCACTGGCCTCAGTACTGGCATAGACCGGATCCTGTGTTGTAAGATTCTGTTTCTCCATACGCAAACGGAAAATATCTCCAACGTTTATAAATGTTCTTATACATAAGTGGACATTTAAGGGCGAGATTCAGGGAAACAGCAGCCTAGGAATGGCAGGTTAGAAGCTGGAGCGCAAGCTAAAGACCATGTTTGTAGATACATCAACGTGGCTTCATCAATAACCTTCCTTCCATCATAAGGTCAGAAGTGGGGATGTTCGCTGATGATTGCACAATGTTCAGCACCATTCGCGACTCTCAGATACTGAAGCAGCCCATGTCCAAATGCAGCAAGACCTGGACAATATCCAGGCTTGGGCTGACAAGTGGCAAGTAACACTCACACCACACAAGTGTCAGGCAATGACCGTCTCCAACAAGAGAGAATCTAACCATCGCTCCTTGACATTCAATGGCATTACCATCACTGAATCTCCCACTGTCAACATCCTGGGGGTTACCATTGACCAGAAACTGAACTGGACCAGCCATATAAATACTGTGGCTACAAGAGCAGGTCAGAGGCTGGGAATCCTGCAATGAGTAACTCACCTCCTGACTCCCCAAAGCCTGTCCATCATCGACAAGGCACAAGTCAGGAGTGTGATGGGATACTCCCTGCTTTCCTGGATGAGTGCAGCTCCCACAACACTCAAGAAGCTCGACACCATCCAGGACAAAGCAGCCGCTTGATTGGCACCCCATCCACAAACATTCACTCCTCCACCACCGACACACAGTAGCAGCAGTGTGTGTACCATCTACAAGATGCACTGCAGCAACTCACCAAGGCTCCTTAGACAGCACCTTCCAAACCCACGACCACTACCATCTAGAAGGACAAGGGCAGCAGACACATGGGAACACCACCACCTGGAAGTTCCCCTCCAAGTCACTCACCATCCTGACTTGGAAATATATCGGCCGTTCCTTCACTGTCGCTGGGTCAAAATCCTGGAACTCCCTCCCTAACAGCACGGTGGGTGTACCTACACCACATGGACTGCAGCGGTTCAAGAAGGCAGCTCACCACCACCTTCTCAAGGGGCATTTAGGGATGGGCAATAAATGCTGGCCCAGCCAGCGACACCCACATCCTGTGAATGAATAATGAATGCTTGGTAGTTCCATCTTCAGTAAAACATTAAACATTTATATAGCGCCTTCCACAACCCCAGGACATCTCAAGACCTCCACCCATTGAAGTTCTTCTGAAGTGTAGTCACCGTTATAATCTAGAAAATTCAGCCGCCAATTTGTGTACAGCAAGATCCCACAAACATGTAATGTAATCATGACCAGATTATCGATTTTCCGGTCATGTTGGCTGAGGGATAAATATTGGCCCCCAGGATACCTTGGAGACCAAACCCCCTTCCTCCTCCTCCACCCCCCCACCCCACCCCACCCCAGCCCACCCCCCACCCCGATAGCGGCCGTGCGATCTTCTACGTCCACTTGAGGGGCCAGCCCCGGGCCTCGGCTGAATGTCCCCATCCGAAAGCCGGCGCCTCCGACACCGGGAGCGTCAGCCTGGGATGATGACGTTCTCAAGCTGGGAACCCCAGCCCCGCAACCTTCCGACTCGGAGGCGAGGTGGGGGGGTGGGGGTTGTTTGTAATGTAGTAAAACGCGGAGGGCCGCCAAGCCAAATGCCTCGGTACTTCAATTAAATTTGAAGGTTGTGGCCTTGAGAATCCATCAATGACTTGGCAGGAGTTTTCTTTGTACACTGACTCCTGCTCAGGATGTAGGCGTCACTGAAGGCCCATCCCTCGTGGCCATGGACACTCACCCATGTTGCTGGGTGACTGGAGTCACAGGCCGGGGACAGAAGACCAGATTTCCCTCTCTAAAGGGGCATCGACAAACCAGTCGGGGATTCCGACGGTAGTTCTGATTCTCGAAGCGGGAACTGAACTCACCGCACTCTTACCCCAGGCCTTGCCCTTGCCTGCTGGAATAGTGCCCCCCCCCCCCCCCCCCCCCATCCAATTCACCACCCGCACCCCCCCCCGCCATCGCTCCCCCCCCACCCCACCACCCCCCCCCACCCCAGAGCAGGACCCGGGTACAATAGGTCACGACCTCTGGGCGGGGTGGAAGTGGAAGGTCACTGACCTTGTAGAGGGGTCCCACGGCCAAGGGTGAGGGGTCAAATGGAGGCACTGTCCACACTGGGAAGGCTACAACAGCCGACTGAAGGCTTCTTCCGCAGGGCTTAGTGGGGGGGGCCAGGAGAGGGAAGGGGTGGATGGGTGGGTTGGGGGGGAGGAGGGGGGTGGGGGGGGGGGGGCCGTCAGTGGTTTACAGACCAGAGCGAGGGCCTCAGCCCCAGATCTGGGGCAGTCCTGTGAGGAAAACTAGCCGACTGACCCCCACCCCCCACCGCCACCACCCCCCCAACCCTCCCCACCGGTCACAGTTGGCAGCATGGAGCGTCACTCTTCCAGCCCCCAGATATGGCCCCACACCCACCCTCAACCCCCCCCACCCCTCCCGAACACACTTCGAAACAGCAGGTGACTGGGAGGGGAGCAGTAGGCCTCATCCAACTCCCGCCTTCCCAAAACCCCAAGAAGCAGCCCCGAACTGGCCATTCTTACTGGGCTCCGTTCACGGCGGACCTGGTTACTTCCATGTCAGTGGGGCCCACTGCTACGCTCCATCATTCCAATGGTGCAGCCCCCTTTAAGGAGAATCCACCCTCCCCAACCGGTGTTGTCACACTCTTGATAAGCACGAGGATATTGGATAATGCGGACTGTCCGCTCATTCTTGGTGAAAGTGGCCACATAACCTGTTAAGGTGCTGCAACTTAACATGTGACTGGGCAATTAAACTGTGGACAGTATTCAATACTCTGGCCAAAAATTTAGCTAAACATGGGCTGTACTGGTTCTGGTCGCCACATTATAGGAAGGTTGTGATTGCACTGGAGGGGGTGCAGAGGAGATTCACCAGGATGTTGCCTGGGATGAAACATTTCAGTTATGAAGAGAGGTTGGATAGACCTGGGTTGTTTTCGTTGGAGCAGAGAAGACTGAGGGGCGACCTGATCGAGGTGTACAAGATTATGTGGTACATGGACAGGGTGGATAGGGAGCAGCTGTTCCCCTTAGTTGAAGGGTCAGTCACAAGGGGGCATAAGTTCAAGGTGAGGGGCAGGAGGTTTAGGGGAGATGTGAGGAAAAACTTTTTTACCCGGAGGGTGGTGAGGGTCTGGAATGCGCTGCCTGGGAGGGTGGTGGAGGCGGGTTGCCTCACATCCTTTAAAAGTACCTGGATGAGCACTTGGCACATCATAACATTCAAGGCTATGGGCCAAGTGCTGGTAAATGGGATTAGGTAGGTAGGTCAGGTGTTTCTCACGTGTTGGTGCTGACTTGATGGGCCGAAGGGCCTCTTCTGCACTGTGATTCTGTGATGGGCCTAAATAAGGCAACTTTACAGTCACCTGCAAGGTTTACACATCTCATTGTTTAAGGATGAATCAGCATTTGAGGAACACGGGATCTCTAGGTTGTTGATCTCCGAGTGCCATATTGAACAAAAGGAGACTATTTGAGGTCAACAAAGTAAAGAGTGAACAACCATTGTAAACTGCTATCGTATAGTGGCGGTCTAGGCCCCAAAAGTGTTAACCCTGCAGTCATGTGACTGAAACTAACTTTCGGGGGACTGCAGTTAAAATATCCCAAATAAAAGAGTCCAGCAGTGAAACATCTGAAACAGCAGAACCGATATAGTTCAAATCCCTCTGATACAGCCAAAGTACTTCACTTGTTTCAGCTCCCTAGTCCACCTGAGAACCAATCTGGCTATTCGCCCACAAGAGGCTTCACAGCATCACGAGAGTCCTTTGGTTCTAAAAGGCCTTCGCTCCAACTATAAAGGATCAAACCAACTCAGAGGTATTCTGGCCGGCATCGACACAGAGACTAAATCGCAAATTACATTTTTATAATTAAGGTTTTAACTTTATCTGTATCTCATCCTTGTGTGTGTGATGGTGCGAGCAGGGGCATTGATTGAGACATCTGGGGCAAGTGTGGATATAAATATCCTCCGCTGTATGTAAAATCACCAGACAGGATGCTGCTGAAAATTATTACAAATTAAGAAAAAATCACTC
>JANJGN010000033.1:18262389-18274889 GCA_026770705.1 Isurus oxyrinchus
GGGCACACACACACAGACACAGACACACACACACAGACACACACACACAGACACACACACAAACACAAACACAGACACACACACACACAGACACACACACACACAAACACACACACACAGACAGACACACACACATCCCTGGCCCAGTACAGGTGACAATACCACCGCTCTGACAACATGGAGTGGAGGGGGGTGGGGGGGGTGAGGTGGGGGTTGAGGGGGGAAAGTGGCACTGTTTCAGGGTAATATTTATTTATTGAACACCCTGGCAATGGCTCCCAGCTGAGACTCAGTGGGCAGTGCCTAACCCTTGCCTCTCGGGGTCAGGAGGCTGGGGGTTCGAGTCCCACTCCAGGAGCGCCTCTAATCCAGGCCGACGCTCCCGGTGCGATACCGAGGGGAGTGCTGCACTGCCGGCGGTGCCATCTTCCTGACGAGGCCTTAAACCCGAGGCCCCCGTCTTTTCCGATGCAAACGGGCTGAGCGGTTGGTGGGGTGGGGTGGGGGTTGGGGGGTTGTGGGGGGGGGTGGTGGTGGTGGGTTGGTGGGGGGGGGGTCCTTCCCTGGGTTTACCCCTCGTCCAATTGTTATGGTTTGGACAGATGATCTGGGTCACTAACCCCCTCCCCCCCACCCCCCCCCCCCCCCCCACCCCCCCCCACACTCTGCCCCCGCTCCCCGTGTTTGTGGGTCCATGCCTCCATCGGGCCTCCCTCACCAGCAGCCTGGATTCCCGTCAGCCGAGAGTTCACAGGGGAATACAATAGGTCTACCTCGGTCTCAGTGCCCTGCTTGATGATGAGTGTGAAACACACACATGGGGACAGGGCTGATTGGAGACTCGCTCAGAGTTCGCTGCAGTATTGACCCCCGCAGTCTCAGGAGCATCAGGAAGGATTCGCTTTGCCGCCGCTCCTTCCGTCTTGAAGCGCCCGGCTGCCCGGGGAGGGCTTTCGAAGGGGAGTCGCCGTCGGGAAACACAGCGGCCAATCTGCGCACAGCAAGCTCCCGCAAACAATGACCCCTCCCCCCCCCCCCCCCCGCCACCTCACCCCCACCCCCCACCAGAGGTGGTATCGACGACGGCGAGGTGAATGGAGTGCCAGGAGAAACCTCACCCCCCACCCCCCCACCCTTCCCCCTCCGCCCCCAACACTGTAACATCCCATCTGAGAAGCGGCACACCCCTCTGGCAGGGCAGCACTCCCTCAGCGTGGGCACTGCGAGCATCCGCTCGGATTGGATGCCCCCCCACCCCCCACCCCCCACCCCTCCCCCCCCACCACCGGCGGGAGGACTCGCGCCCAGAGCCCTGCCCACTGAGTCTCGGCTGCTACTCATTACAAACCCCCCACCCCCCACCCTCCCACCCACACCGATTAATGAACTTCAAAAACCCTCCTCCCCTCGGGCAGGAGATGCTAAAATGCCCCCCCCCCTCCACCCCCCCTCCACCCCCTCCACCCCCCTCCACCCCCACCTCCCCTCCACCCCCCTCCCCCCCACCCCTCCCAACCCTGGGGACACCCGCTTTCCCAGAACACCCCCCTTTCCAAGGGGTGGCGTCTCTCCAGGTCAAAGGTCTTTGGCCCAACCTGGGTAAATCTCTTCCCACCCCAGACCAGGAGAGGGGGGGGTGTATCAAGGGGGGGGGGGGTGGGGGGACGTGGGGCAGGGCAATAAACGAGGTGCAAGTCGGCCACCATCCCATCCGGAGGGGCTGAATGGCCTCCTCCTGTCACCAGGGTTCCCAGTGAGAGAGAGAGGGGTGGGGGGGGGGGTGGTGGTGGGGGAGGGGGGGGGGGGGGGTGTTCAGGGCCAAAACGGTCTGGATTGCACCTTCAACCTGTCAGTTTGTCCACTCCCCCTCCCCTCCCCTCCCCTCCCTTCCTCCCTCCCTCCCTCTGCATCTTGGCGAGGAGCTGAGGGGGGTGGGGGGGGGGGGGGTGTGGGGGGGCGGGTGGGGGGGTGGGGGGAATATCAGAGGGTGGGATTCCGTCCATGGTCCTCTTGCCCTTCAAGTCTCGGCCTGGAGGAGGCCTCCAGCTGGACAGGTCAGAGGGGGCCGAGCTCGACCTCTCTGGCAGAAGGAGGCGATCGAACAGCAGCTCAAAGCTGGGAAGAGGGGGACGGTTCAGGTGCCGGTGGGGGGGGGGGGGTGGAGGGGGGTGTGGGGGGGGGGGGGGGGGGGGGGGGGGCGGGGTGGGGGGTGGGGTTGGGGCAGTTGAGGGCAGTGGGGAAGACGTCCAGGATGGGGTAGAAGAGGTGGGTGTCCGGGAAGGGGCTGGACGCTTGGGGAGTTGGGGGTTGGGTGGCGGGGGGGGGTGGGGGGAGGGTGGGGGGAAGAGGTGGGGTAACCTCCGAAAACCAGCGGCAGGTACCCCTCCACCTGACAAAGTTTGCACCGAGGGCCAGAGTGGATCCACAGTCAGCAAACGGCACAATAACTCACCCAAAACTTAACCAAAAAATAAAAACACGGTACATCACTGAAAACTCAATGAATTCAACCTGGCAACATATAAACTCCAAACATTAACATAAATTCCAGAGGCTAGTAAAACTTTCATTTCTATTCAGTAAATTGCGATTATTTCTTATGTTGAGATGATTAGAATTGCGCAATTTTTAATATTTGTTTGTAACTATGTGGTGAATTCTGATCACTTTGTGTTATCTGAATCTGAATTCTGATGATGGTTCCCCAAGAAACCAGTTCGCTATCTGGCTGGACGACCATGAGACTGACCATTGAAAAGCGAGGGAGAATATGTGTTATCCACCTTTTCAGAAATGATCTCCACTGATTATATATTTTTTTTTTTGGGCCAGAAATCCTGAAATGGTTTCCTTTGGGAAATACCGAAGAATCGGCAGGAGAGAGGGAAGAGGTTCACCTGAGGCAAAGGGTCCAGCTGAAAGCCACTGGGTTCAAAGGTCGGCTTCTGAGCTGGACCATTCAGGATCATTCTAATTCTGCGTCACGGAAAGTGGGGGAAGGAGGGAAAGGTGTCAGGAATGGGGTGAGTGGAATGAGAGAAGTGAAGGCTGGAAGACAGGGGAGAGAGAGAGAGAGAGAGAGAGAGTCAGACACAGAGTAATAGAGAGACAGACAGATGGAGAAAGAGAGAGAGATGCAGAGAGAGAGAGAGGCAGAGAGAGGCAGAGAGAGAGAGAGAGAGACAGACAGATGGAGAGAGAGAGAGACAGACGGAGAGAGAGAGACAGACAGATGGAGAGAGAGAGACAAATGAAGGGAGAGAGAGAGACAGGCAAAGGGGGAGGGAGAGGCAGGCAGAGGGGGAGAGAGACAGGCGGAGGGAGAGAAAGAGAGACAGGTGGAGGGGGAGAAAGAGGCAGGTGGAGGGGAGAGAGAGACAGGCGGAGGGAGGGAGAGAGACAGGTGGAGGGGGAGAGAGGGGCAGGCAGAGGGAGAGAGAGAGGGGCAGGTGGAGGGAGAGAGACAGGCGGAGAGAGAGATAGATACAGGTGGAGGGAGGGAGAAAGACAGGCGGAGGGAGAGAGAGATACAGGTGGAGGGAGGGGGAAAGACAGGCGGAGGGAGGGAGAGAGACAGGCGGAGGGAGGGAGAGAGACAGGCGGAGGGGAGGGAGAGAGACAGGCGGAGGGAGGGAGAGAGACAGGTGGAGGGAGAGAAAGAGAGACAGGTGGAGGGGGAGAAAGAGAAAGAGATGGGCCGATGGGGAGAGAGAGAGAGAGACGGAGTGATGGAGAGAGGGAGGGGGAATGGAGGGAGGGAAAGGAGCGATTGAGGGAGGGAGAAGGATGGAGAGAGAAGAGGAGAGAGCGGAGTGGAGGGGGGACCGGAGAGGGGGTTCGGGGGGTGTTGGGGGGGGTGAGAGCGGGAGGTGGATGGAGGGAGAGGGGGGATGGGGAGAAGTGGGGGGATGGGGAGAGAGAGATGGTTGGAAAGAGAGCAAAGGGGATGGAGAGAGATGGGGGGATAGAGAGAGGGGGTTTGAGGGAGGGGAGGATGGAGAGAGGGGGTTTGAGGGAGGGGAGGATGGAGAGAGGGGGTTTGAGGGAGGGGAGGATGGAGAGAGGGGGTTTGAGGGAGGGGGAGGATGGAGAGAGGGGGTTTGAGGGAGGGGAGGATGGAGAGAGGGGGTTTGAGGGAGGGGAGGATGGAGAGAGGGGGTTTGAGGGAGGGGAGGATGGAGAGAGGGGGTTTGAGGGAGGGGAGGATGGAGAGAGGGGGGTTTGAGGGAGGGGAGGATGGAGAGAGGGGGTTTGAGGGAGGGGAGGATGGAGAGAGGGGGTTTGAGGGAGGGGAGGATGGAGAGAGGGGGTTTGAGGGAGGGGAGGATGGAGAGAGGGGGTTTGAGGGAGGGGAGGATGGAGAGAGGGGGTTTGAGGGAGGGGAGGATGGAGAGAGGGGGTTTGAGGGAGGGGAGGATGGAGAGAGGGGGTTTGAGGGAGGGAGGATGGAGAGAGGGGGTTTGAGGGAGGGGAGGATGGAGAGAGGGGGTTTGAGGGAGGGGAGGATGGAGAGGAGGGGGTTTGAGGGAGGGGAGGATGGAGAGAGGGGGTTTGAGGGAGGGGAGGATGGAGAGAGGGGGGTTTGAGGGAGGGGAGGATGGAGAGAGGGGGTTTGAGGGAGGGGAGGATGGAGAGAGGGGGTTTGAGGGAGGGGAGGATGGAGAGAGGGGGTTTGAGGGAGGGGAGGATGGGAGAGAGGGGGTTTGGAGAGAGAAGGAGAGGTTGGAGAGAGAGAGAGAGAAGGGGTGGAGAGAGAGTGGAGGTCGGAGTGAGTGAGGTAGGGCTGAGTGAGAGGGGGGTTCAGAGAGACAGTGGGGTTTGGAGAGAGGGGAATGGAGACAGAGGTGTAGAGAGAGAAAGGGTGATGGAGAGACAGAGGGGGGACGGAGAGAGAGAGGTGGCGGAGATAAGGGGAATGGGGACAGTGAGAAGGGGTGGAGAGAGGGTGCAGGGAGAGAAAGGGGGGGTAGGGAGAGAGAGGGGTCGGAGGGGGAGAGAGAAGGGCGGAGAGGGGGAGGAGGTGGAGAGAGGGAGAGGGGGTCAGAGAGAGGGACAGAGGGGGGCAGAGAGAAAGGGGGGGTCAGAGAGAGAGAGGAGGCAGGGAGAGAGATGGGTCGGAGGGGGAGGGGGGGGTGGAGAAAGAGAGGGGGTTCAGAGAGAGGGAGGAGGCAGAGAGAGAGAGGCGGCGGGGAGAGGGGGGCGGAGAGGAAGAAGGGGCGGAGAGAGAGGGGGCAGGAAGAGAGAGAGGGAGGAGGCAGGGGGAGAGAGAGGG
Organism: Isurus oxyrinchus; assembly: GCA_026770705.1. Lineage (NCBI taxonomy): Eukaryota > Metazoa > Chordata > Chondrichthyes > Lamniformes > Lamnidae > Isurus > Isurus oxyrinchus. The sequence goes on from JANJGN010000033.1 coordinate 18,267,662, forward strand.
GAAGGGAGAAAGAGGGGGAGGGGAGCGAGAGGAGGCAGAGAAGGGGTGGGGGGGGAGAGAGGGGGCGCAGTGAGGGGGGGATCAAGTGAGAGTGAAGGGTGGAGAGAGAGGGAGGAGGCGGAGAGCAAGGGAGGGGTCGCAGTGGGGGAGGGGGGTGGAGGGGGGGGGGGTGGGGAGAGAAGCAGCTGTCAGAGAGAAAGACAGAGGGAGAGGGTGGGGTCGGAGGGATGGAGTGAGAGGGAGTGGGTGGAGAGAGGGGGGCAGAGGGAGAGAGAAGGGGCAGTTAGAGAGAGGGGGGAGTGGAGGGGCAGGGGGTATTGGAGAGAGAGAGACGGGCATGGAGATAGTTGGGGGGGATGGAGAGAGGGAGAAGGAGAGAGGGATTGGGAAGGAGAGAGAGGGGTGATGGAGGGAGTGGGGGATGGAGAAAGTGGGAAAGGGATGGAAAAAGGGAGGGGGAATGAAGAGAGAGGGGGAATGGAGTGAGAGAGGTGGGATGGATGCAGAGAGGGGATGGAGGAAGAGAGGGAAGGCAGAGAGAGAGAGAGGGAGACGGGGAGCGGGGTATGGAGAGTAGGGGATCAAGAGAGGGAGTGATGGAGGGAGAGAGGGATGGAGATAGAGAACGGGATGGAGATAGAGAGCAGGATGGAGATAGAGCGCAGGCTAGAGAGAGAGAGGAATGGAGTGGGAGAGGGATGGATTGAGATAGAAGGAAGGAGAGAGAGGGTTGGAGAGAGAGGGATGGAGAGAAAGTGGGATGGAGAAAGAGAGAGGGATGGAGAGAGAGAGGATGGAGAGAGAGATGGGAGAGAGAGAGAGAGATGGAGTGGGAGAGGGATGGAGAGAGTGAGAGGGGGTTGTAGAGAGAGGGGGGTTGGAGAGAGAGGGGGGGTTGGAGAGAGAGGGGGGTTTGGAGAGAGAGGGGGGGTTTGGAGAGAGGGGGGTGTTGGAGAGAGTGAGGGGGTTGGAGAGAGTGAGGGGGTTGGAGAGAGAGAGGGGGGTTGGAGAGAGAGAGTGGGGTTGGAGAGAGAGAGGGGGTTTGGAGAGAGAGACAGGGGTGTGGAGAGAGAGGCAGGGGGGTTGGAGAGAGAGAGGAGGTTGGAGACAGAGGGGGGGGTTGGAGATGGTGAGGGGGTTGGAGAGAGAGGGGGTGATTGGAGAGAGGGAGAGGGGGTTGGAGAGAGAGAGAGGGGTTGGAGAGAGAGAGGGGGGTTGGAGAGAGAGAGGGGGGTTGGAGAGAGAGAGGGGGGGTTGGAGAGAGAGAGGGGGGTTGGAGAGAGAGAGGGGGGTTGGAGAGAGAGAGGGGGGTTTGGAGAGAGAGAGAGGGGGGTTGGGAGAGAGAGAGAGGGGGGTTGGAGAGAGAGAGAGGGGGGGGTTGGAGAGAGGGGGGGTTTGGAGAGAGGGGGTATTGGAGAGAGTGAGGTGGTTGGAGAGAGAGAGGGGGGTTGGAGAGAGAGAGGGGTATTGGAGAGAGAGAGGGGGGGTTGGAGAGAGAGAGGGGTGTGGAGAGAGAGGGGGGGTTGGAGAGAGAGAGAGAGAGGGGGGGTTGGAGAGAGAGAAAGGGGGATTGGAGAGAGAGATAGAGGGGGTTGGAGAGAGAGATAGAGGGGGTTGGAGAGAGAGATAGAGGGGGATTGGAGAGAGAGAGGGGGATTGGAGAGAGAGGGGGGTTTGGAGAGAGAGAGGAGGGGTGGAGAGATAGGGGGGTTGGAGAGAGAGAGGGGGTTGGAGAGAGAGGGGGGGTTGGAGAGAGAGAGAGGGGGGGTTGGAGAGAGGGGGGGTTTGGAGAGAGGGGGTATTGGAGAGAGTGAGGTGGTTGGAGAGAGAGAGGGGGGGTTGGAGAGAGAGAGGGGTATTGGAGAGAGAGAGGGGGGGTTGGAGAGAGAGAGGGGTGTGGAGAGAGAGGGGGGGTTGGAGAGAGAGAGAGAGAGGGGGGGTTGGAGAGAGAGAAAGGGGGATTGGAGAGAAAGATAGAGGGGGTTGGAGAGAGAGATAGAGGGGGTTGGAGAGAGAGATAGAGGGGGATTGGAGAGAGAGAGAGGGGGATTGGAGAGAGAGGGGGGTTTGGAGAGAGAGAGGAGGGGTGGAGAGATAGGGGGGTTGGAGAGAGAGAGGGGGTTGGAGAGAGAGCGGGGGTTGGAGATAGTGAGGGGGTTGGAGAGAGAGGGGGGGTTGGAGAGAGAGGGGGGGTTGGAGAGAGGGAGAGGGGGTTAGAGAGAGAGAGGGGTATTGGAGAGAGAGGGGGGGGTTGGAGAGAGAGAGAGGGGTGTGGAGAGAGAGACAGGGGGGTTGGAGAGAGAGAGGGGGGTTGGAGAGAGAGAGGGGGGGTTGGAGAGAGAGAGAGGGGGGGTTGGAGAGAGAGAGAGAGGGGGGGTTGGAGAGAGAGAAAGGGGGGTTGGAGAGAGAGATAGAGGGGGGTTGGAGGAGAGAGAGGGGGGGTTGGAGAGAGAGAGGGGTTTGGAGAGAGAGAGGGGGGGTTGGAGAGAGAGAGAGAGGGGGGGTTGGAGAGAGAGAAAGGGGGGTTGGAGAGAGAGATAGAGGGGGGTTGGAGAGAGAGAGGGGGGGTTGGAGAGAGAGAGAGAGGGGGGTTGGAGAGAGAGAGGGGTTTGGAGAGAGAGAGGGGGGAGGAGGGGGTTGGAGAGAGAGAGGGGGGTTGGAGAGAGAGAGGGGGGTTGGAGAGAGAGAGAGGGGGGTTGGAGAGAGAGAGAGGGGGTTGGAGAGAGAGAGGGGGTTGGAGAGAGAGAGGGGTGTTGGAGAGAGAGAAGGGGGGGTTGGAGAGAGAGAGGGGGGGTTGGAGAGAGAGGGGGGGGGTTGGAGAGAGAGATAGAGGGGGGGGTTGGAGAGAGAGAGAGGGGGGTTGGAAGAGAGGAGAGAGGGGGGGTTGGAGAGAGAGAGGGGTTTGGAGAGAGAGAGGAGGGGTTGGAGAGAGAGAGGGGGGTTGGAGAGAGAGAGGGGGTTGGAGAGAGAGAGGGGGGGGTTGGAGAGAGAGAGAGGGGGGTTGGAGAGAGAGAGGGGGGTTGGAGGAGAGAAAGGGGGGTTGGAGAGAGAGAGGGGGTTGGAGAGAGAGGGGGGTTGGAGAGAGAGAGAGAGGGGGGTTGGAGAGAGAGAAAGGGGGGTTGGAGAGAGAGAGAGGGGGGGGGTTGGAGAGAGAGAGAGGGGGGGTTGGAGAGAGAGAGACGGGTTGGAGAGAGAGGTGGGGTTAGAGATAGTGAGGGGGGTTGGAAAGAGAGAGGGGGGTTGGAGAGAGAGAGGGGGGCTGGAGAGAGAGGGGGTTGGAGAGAGAGATGCGGGTTGGATAGAGAGAGGGGGTTGGAGAGAGAGAGGGGGGTTGGAGAGAGAGGGGGGGGTTTGGAGAGAAGAGAGGGGGGGTGGAGAGAGAGGGGGGTTGGAGAGAGAGAGGGGGGTGTTGGAGAGAGAGAGGTGGGTTGGAGAGAGAGGGGGTTGGAGAGAGAGGGGGTGTTGGAGAGAGAGGGGGTGTTGGAGAGAGAGAGGGGGGTTGGAGAGAGAGTGGGGTTGGAGAGAGTCGAGGGGGATTGGACGAGAGAGGGGGGTTGGAGAGAGCGGGAGGGGACGTCGTAGAGAGAGACGGGGGTTGGAGAGAGAGAGGGGGGTTGGAGAGAGAGAGAGGGGTTTGGAAGAGAGAGAGGGGGATTGGAGAGAGAGGGTTTGGGGGGTAGGGAGTGAGAGGGATGGGGAAAAGGATGGGGAGACGGGAAACGGTTTGGGCTGGGGGAGAATCTGACTGGGTCTGAAAGATGGAGGGAGATCAGGATAAGGGATTGAAAGGGGATGTTAGGGAGAGGGAGGGAGATGAGGAGAGCTGAGCGAGAGATAGTGAGTTGGACTGAAGAGAGGGGTGTAGGGAAATGAGAAAGGAGAGAGTGGGGGGTCTGAGAGAAGGATGTGGAGAGAGAAAGGGGAGCGCGATAGATGTCTGGGGAAAGGGGGAAGGGAGAGAAATGGATGGAGTGAGGGAGAGGGGAAGGGGTGAATGTAGAAAAGGAGACAGGGAGGGATGAATATAGAGACAGATCGAAAGAGGATGGGAAGAATAGAAAGGGAGGGATGGAGAGGGAAAGGGAGATGGAAGGAGCGGGTCGCGGGAATGAAAGAGGAATAGAGATGGAGAGAATTGAAGAGAGAGGGAGTGAGAGAGGGGAAGGATGGAGAAAGCGGTGAAGCAGAAAAGAAGAGAGGCCGCGGGGATGAGAGAGAGAGGGATGGGGGGAGAGAGAGAGAGGGATGGGGGGAGAGACAGAGGGATGGGGGGGAGAGACAGAGGGATGGGGGGAGAGAGAGAGAGAATGGAGAGAGAGGGGATGGGTGGAGAGAGAGAGGGATGGGGGAGAGAGAGAGGGATGGGGGAGAGAGAGAGGGATGGGGGAGAGAGAGAGGGATGGGGAGAGAGAGAGAGAGGAGATGGGGGGGGAGAGAGAGGGATGGGGAGAGAGAGAGAGAGCGATGGGGGAGAGGAGAGAGAGGGATGGGGGAGAGAGAGAGGGATGGGGGAGAGAGAGAGGGGATGGGGAGAGAGAGAGAGGGATGGGGGAGAGAGAGGGGATGGAGAGAGAGATAGAGGGATGGGGGAGAGAGAGAGGGATGGGGGAGAGAGAGAGAGAGGGGATGGGGGAGAGAGAGAGAGGGATGGGGGAGAGAGAGAGAGGGATGGGGTGAGAGAGGAGAGGGATGGGGGAGAGAGAGAGGGATGGGGGGAGAGAGAGAGAGGGATGGGGGAGAGAGAGAGGGGGATGGAGGGGAGAGAGATAGAGGGATGGGGAGAGAGAGAGAGGGATGGGGGGAGAGAGAGAGAGGGATGGGGGGAGAGAGAGAGGGTTGGGGGAGAGAGAGAGGGAGGGATGGGGGAGAGAGAGAGAGGGATGGGGGGAGAGATAGAGGGATGGGGGAGAGAGAGAGAGGGATGGGGGGGCGAGAGAGAGGGATTGGGGAGAGAGAGAGAGAGGGATGGGGGGGAGAGAGAGAGAGGATGGGGGGAGTGAGAGAAGATGGGGGGAGAGAGAGAGGGATGGGGAGAGAGAGACAGAGCGATGGGGGGAGAGAGAGGGATGGGGAGAGAGAGAGGGGATGGAGGGAGAGAGATAGAGGGATGGGGGAGAGAGAGAGGAGAGCGATGGGGAGAGAGAGGGGATGGAGGGAGAGAGAGAGGGGATGGAGGGAGAGAGATAGAGGGATGGGGAGAGAGAGAGAGGAGGGGATGGGGGAGAGAGAGAGAGGGATTGGGGGGAGAGAGAGAGAGGGATGGGGGGAGAGAGAGGGATGGAGGGATTGAGAAAGGGATGGGCAGAGAAATAAGATAAAAAGCATGAAAGAACGGGGTGAGGGCGGGGGGGAATAAACGACTCCCCCAAATCAGATCAGCCCCCGGTCCCCCTCCCGCCTGCAAACCCATCCGCTCTCGCTGCCACAACCCCAGCGCAAGAAACGACAATAACTAGAATAATAACAATAATAACCCACTGATATCAAACTGCAGCTCCAGCAGAAAAAAATTCACTCACCTCCAAATTCCTCCGGTTCTCCACTGCAGCCCACAGCCAGAGAGAGAGAGAGAGAGAGAGAGTCTCAGCCTGGCTTTTATAGCGGTGTGTAGGAGCTGGATAGATCTGTTGTACCTTTCAGATAAAACACACACGATGGTCGCCGCTGTCTTCAGCTAAAGACCTGCATCAGTGGGGGGGGGAGTGGGGGGGTGGGGGTGGGGTGGGGGTGGTAGTGGTGGTGGTGGGGGGTGTGTGTGTGGGGTGGGGGGGGAGGAAGTCGACAACATCTGTCCCTCTGCAAACCAACAGGCTCCCTTGAAATATCTACAGCCGCCTCCTGGCTTGGGGAGAAGCTGCAGTCTCTCTCTCTCTCTTTCTCTCTCTCTCTCTCTCTCTGGCAGCTTCTGAAGGGGTTTTACCCCTTTGCCCAGAATGTATCTGGCTGGGGGAGGTGGGTGCGGGGGTGGGTGCTGTTGCTGCTGCTGCTGGTTAAAGGGGGAGCTGCTGCTTGAGAATTTTTTTGAAAAAAATAACAAAAACTGGGGACTATTATTATTAATATTATTTTCTGGCCTGGATTATTCCAGAGGGGCTGGATCTTGGGGAGGGTTCATTTTTTTATTCTCTCTCTCTCTCTCTCTCTCTCTCTGCCTCTCTCAAGAATCACAGCAGGTGCTTTGATCTCAAGTCAAGAGGACTGGATCTTATGTTCTATCCTCCCCCCTTGCAACTTGATGGGAAATAGGCACAAGAATCGAGACAGTGTGCAGCTCCAGCGCACAGAACAGGCAGGCTGCATCAGCCTGACATCATACCAGCTCCCCTTAAAGCGAACCCCTGCAAGGGAGAACATTTTCAAACCGGCACCTCAATTCCACCGTGTGGGGCTTAAAGCGAGGAGGGTTGGGTACTGCATGCTTTAGGGGAGAGGTGGGGGTGTGGGGGGGGTGGTGTCAGGATTATTTAATTCGCTTTTATCGACTGTCTGCACTTCCTCTCTCTGCCTTTAGCTCCCTATTTTAAAATCTGGGCGCCAGTCAGCAGGAAAAGGAGGCCCTTCGGCCCATCTCGAAGGGCTGCCCCCCCATCCCGATTCGCTTTTCCGTTTTCCATTTTGGGAGCGTGAATCTGCTCCAGCCGGCCTTCCAGGCAGATCACCGGGCCGCCGCTTGGAAACACAACGTTTCCCCTCGTAGAGCCATAAGGCCGCAGAAACGTTCGGCACGCAAAGAGGCCGTTCAGCCCCTCTTGTCTGCGCTGGCCAAGATAAGAAGAGGCGTCAAGCGAGCCGCTCATCTTAATTCCAGCCCCCCCCCCCCCCCGGTCCGCAGCCCTGCAGGTTCCAGCGCTTCAGATGCAGGTCCAGGTGTCGTTTAAATGAGTTAAGGGTTTCAGCCTCAGTCACCAACTTAGGCAGTGAATTCCATGCCCCCACCACCCTCTGGGTGAAAAAGCTTTTCCTCATGTCCCCTCTAATCCTTCTTAAATCTATGGCCCCTGGTAATTGACCCCTGAGTTCGGGAAAGCAGGTCTTTACTGTCTACCCTATCTGGGTCCCTCATGGCCCTGTATGCCTCGATTAGGTCGCCCCCTTACCCTCCTCTGTTCCAAGGAAAACAACCTGCAGCTTCCTGTACCAGCTGCTTGAAGCCTGTGTCCTCAACTTGCGCCCCCTCTCGCAATGGGAGCATGTCCTCCTTATCTGCTCCGTTGAAGCCCTTCACATT
>JANJGN010000033.1:18277389-18317389 GCA_026770705.1 Isurus oxyrinchus
CTAGCAAACAGGTACATTGACATAAAGGAACTGAAACATTGACTTAGGAACTGATAAATTGATGTAGGTAACAGACAAATTCATCTGGAGGACAGATATATTGATCTAGGGAATAGGTACATTGATCTTGGGAACAGATACATTGATTTAAGAAATAGATACATTGATTGAGGGACTAGATACATTGATCTTGGGGAACCGATATATTGACCTGGTGAACAGATACATTGATCTAATGGGTGCAGATATGTTGATCCACAGGAAGAGATACATTGACCTAGGGAACAGATACATTCTCTTCCAGGAATGCCGACCTTGAAATAGTACTGCTCTTCTCTCCGACAGGATTTCTGCTTGTCTATATTTCCTCAGTTCTGATGAAGAGTCATACGGACTCGAAAAATTAACTGTATTCCTCTCCGCAGATTCTGTTAGACCTGCTGAGTTTTTCCAGCTATTTTTATTTTTGGTAACAGATTAATTGATCTAGTGAACAGATCATTGATCTAGAGAACAGATACATTGTTCTAGGTGAACATATACATTGATGTTGGGAACTGATACATTTCTCTAGGGCGAACAGATAGTGGGATATAGAAAAACAGATACATTGATGTGGGGAAGAGAAACATTGATCTGGGTGGAAAAGATACATTGATCTGTGGAATAGATACATAGATCTACAGGAACAGATACACTGACCTAGGGAACAGATACATTGACCTAGGGGGAAAAGATACATTGATCTGGAGGGGATGAGCAGATACGTTGATATATTGGAACAGATACATTGATCTATGAATGGATACATTGCTCTAGGGAATAGATCATTGATTTAGGGAAAAGATACAAAGAACTAGGGAACAGTTATATCGATCTAGAGGAACAGATACATTGTTCAAGGGGAATAGATATATTGACCTGGGAAAGATAAACATTGATTTTGGGGAACAGATACATTGATCGATGGGAAGAGCTACATTGATTGGAGGAACAGATAAATTGATCTGGGAAACAGATACATTGTACAAGGAGACCAGATACTTGATATAGGGAAAAGATGCATTGATCTAGTGAACAGAGATAATGATCTAGGGAAAAGATACATTGATTTGTGGAACAGATACATTTACCTAGTGAACTGATACATTAATTTAGGGGAGCAGATACATTGATCTACGGGAAGAGATACATTAACCTAGGGAATAGGTACATTGATGTGGGGAACAGATATATGGATCAATAAGAACAGTTAGATTGATTAGGGAACAGGTAGATTGATCTAGTGAACAGGTACATTGACTTAGGGACTGATACATTGATGTAGGTAACAGACATATTCATCTGGAGGACAGATATATTGATCTAGGCAATAGGTACATTGATCTTGGGAACAGATATATTGACTTAAGAAATAGATACATTGATTGAGGGACTAGATACATTGATCTGGGGAAACAGATATATTTATCTAGGGTATAGATACATTGATGTAGTGGGTGCAGATACATTGATCTACGGGAAGAGATACATTGATCTAGGGAACACATACATTGGTCTTATGGAACTGATATATTGATCTCATGAGGAGAAACATTGATCTGGGGGAACAGATACATTGATCTAGGGAACATTGTTCTAGGTGAATATATACATTAATCTAGATGAAAAGATACATTGCTTTTGGGAACTGATACATTTCTCTAGGGCGAACAGATAGTTTGATCTAGACAAACAGATACATTGATGTGGGGAAGAGAAACATTGATCTAGGTGGAAAAGATACATTGATCTGTGGAATAGATACATAGATCTACAGGAACAGATACATTGATCTGTGGAATAGATACATAGATCTACAGGAACAGATGCATTGATCTACAGGAACAGATGAAATGAACTAGGGAACAGTTATGTTGAACTAAGGGAACTGATACGTGGTTCTAGGGGAACAGATACATTGACCTGGGCAACAGATACATTGATCTAGGGAACAGATATATTGATCAAAGGGGAACAGATACATTGTTCTAGGTAAGAGATACATTGATCCAGGGAACAGATACATTGTGGTCAAGGGGAACAGATCCATTGACCCAGGGAACACATACATTTACCAAGAGGAACAGATACATTGAGCTAGGGAGCAGAAACATTGACCAAGGGGAAAAGCTACATTGATTGGGGGAACAGATACACTGTACAAGGGGAACAGATACATTGATCTCGGGAACAGAGATATTGATCTAGGGTAACAGATACATTGAAAAAGGGGAACAGATACTTTGATCTAGGGAAAAGTTACTATGATGCGGGGAACAGATACATTGATCTAGGGAACAGATACATTGACTTAGGGGAACATATACATTGATCTAGAGGGGACAGATACATTGATCGAAGGAAAGAGATTCATTGACTAGGGAACAGACATTGATCTAGGGTAAAGCTACATTGATGTAGGTAACATTGATCTAGAGGGGACAGATACATTGATCTAGGAATCAAGTATATTGTTTGAAGGAACAAATAAATTGATCTAGGGGAACATATATGTTGTCCTAGAGAAACAGATGCATTGACATAGAGAACAGATACATTGATCAAGTGAACTGACACATTAATCTTCGGGAACTGATACAGACATCTAGAGGAACAGATACATTGATCTAGAGGGTGCATATACATTGATCTATGTGAAGAGATACATTGATCTAAGGAACAGATACATTGATCTATGGGAACAGATTCATTGATCTAAGGAACAGATACATTGATCTAAGGAACAGATACATTGATCTAGGGAACAGATACATTGTTCTAGGGAACAGATACATTGATCTAAGGAACAGATACATTGATCTAAGGAACAGATACATTGATCTAGGGAACAGATACATTGTTCTAGGGAACAGATACATTGATCTAGGGAACAGATACATTGATCTAGGGAACAGATACATTGATCTAGGGAACAGATACATTGTTCTAAGGGAACAGATGCATTGATTAGGGAACACATACTTTGATCTAGTTGCACAGATACATTGATATAGGGGACAGATACATTGATCTAAGGAACAGATTCATTGATCTAAGGAACAGATACATTGTTCTAGGGGAACAGATACATTGATCTAGGGAACAGATACATTGATCTAGGGAACAGATACATTGATCTAGGGAACAGATACATTGTTCTAGGGAACAGATACATTGTTCTAGGGGAACAGATACATTGATCTAGGGAACAGATACATTGATCTAGGGAACAGATACATTGATCTAGGGAACAGATACATTGATCTAGGGAACAGATACATTGATCTAGGGGAACAGATACATTGATCTAGGGAACAGATACATTGTTCTAAGGGAACAGATGCATTGATTAGGGAACACATACTTTGATCTAGTTGCACAGATACATTGATATAGGGGACAGATACATTGATCTAGGGGAACAGATGCATTGATCTAGGGGTAATAGATACATCCATCTGGGGGAATAGATACATTGATCTGGGGGAATAGATACATTGATCTAGGTGGAGCAGGTACGTTGATCTATGGGAACAGATACATTGGGAATCAATATATTGATCTTGTGAGCAGATAGATTGATCTAGGGAACAGAGACATTGGTGTAGTGAACAGAGATATTGATCTAGGGGACAGATGCACTCATCTAGGGGAAAAGATACATTTATCTAGGCAACAGGTAGCTTGGCCTAGGGAACAGGTGTAGTGATCTTGGGGAACAGATGCATTGATGGGGCAACAGATACATGGATCTAAGTATCAGTTACATTGATCTAGAAGAATAGATACATTAATCTAGTGAACAGAAACACTAATCCAGGGCACAGGTACATTGAGTTAGGGAAAAATTACATTCATTTAGAGGAAAATATATATTGATCTAGGTGAACTGATGCCTTGATCTAGGGGAACAGATACAATAATCTAGGGGATTGTGTACATTGATGTTGGGGAACAGATGCATTCATCCAGGGAATAGTTGCATTGATCTAGGGGAACAGATACATTTCTAGGGGGACAGATACATTGATCTAGGGAACAGATACATTGATCTAGGGAACAGATATATTGATCTAGGGAACAGATTCATTGATCTAGGGAACAGATACATTGTTCTAGGGGAACAGATACATTGTTCTAGGGAACAGATACATTGATCTATGGGAACAGATACATTGATCTAGGGAACAGATACATTGATCTAGGGAACAGATACATTGATCTAGGGAACAGATTCATTGTTCTAGGGAACAGATGCATTGATCTAGGGAACAGATTCATTGTTCTAGGGGAACAGATACATTGATCTATGGGAACAGATACATTGATCTAGGGAACAGATACATTGATCTAGGGAACAGATACATTGATCTAGGGAACAGATACATTGATCTAGGGAACAGATACATTGATCTAGGGAACAGATACATTGTTCTAGAGGAACAGATACATTGTTCTAGAGGAACAGATACATTGATCTAGGGGAACAGATACATTGATCTATGGGAACAGATACATTGATCTAGGGAACAGATACATTGATCTAGGGAACAGATACATTGATCTAGGGAACAGATACATTGATCTAGGAACAGATACATTGATCTAGGGAACAGATACATTGTTCTAGAGGAACAGATACATTGTTCTAGAGGAACAGATACATTGATCTAGGGGAACAGATACGTTGTTCTAGGGAACAGATTCATTGATCTAGGGAACAGATACATTGTTCTAGGGAACAGATTCATTGATCTAGGGAACAGATACATTGATCTAGGGAACAGATACATTGATCTAGGGAACAGATACATTGTTCTAGAGGAACAGATACATTGTTCTAGAGGAACAGATACATTGATCTATGGGAACAGATTCATTGATCTAGGGGAACAGATTCATTGATCTAGGGAACAGATACATTGATCTAGAGGAACAGATACATTGATCTATGGGAACAGATTCATTGATCTAGGGAACAGATACATTGATCTAGGGAACAGATACATTGATCTAGGGAACAGATACATTGTTCTAGGGGAACAGATACATTGATCTATGGGAACAGATACATTGATCTAGGGAACAGATACATTGTTCTAGAGGAACAGATACATTGTTCTAGAGGAACAGATACATTGATCTATGGGAACAGATTCATTGATCTAGGGGAACAGATTCATTGATCTAGGGAACAGATACATTGATCTAGGGAACAGATACATTGTTCTAAGGGAACAGATGCATTGATTAGGAAACACATACTTTGATCTAGTTGCACAGATACATTGATATAGGGGACAGATACATTGATATAGGGGACAGATGCATTGATCTAGGGGGAATAGATACATTCATCTGGGGGAATAGATACATTGATCTGGGGGGAAATATACATTGATCTAGGGAGAACAGATACATTGATCTAGGGAACAGATACATTGTTCTAGGGGAACAGATGTATTGATTAGGGAACACATACTTTGATCTAGTTGCACAGATACATTGATATAGGGGACAGATACATTGATCTAGGGAACAGATGCATTGATCTAGGGGTAATAGATACATCGATCTGGAGGAATAGATACATTGGTCTGAGGGGAAAAAGATACATTGATCTGGGGGAATAGATACATTGATCTGGGGGAAAGATACATTGATCTAGGGAACAGATATATTGATCTAAGGAACAGATACATTGATCTCGGGAACAGATACATTGTTCTAAGGGAACAGAAGCATTGATTAGGGAACACATACTTTGATCTAGTTGCACAGATACATTGATATAGGGGAACAGATACATTGATCTGGGGTTCAGAAAGATTTATCTAGGGAACAGTTGCTTTGATACAGGGAGCAGATATATTTATCTAGGGGATCTAATACATTGATCTAGTGAAGAGATACATTGATCTAAGGGAGCACATGCATTGATTTTGGGGGAACATATACATTGATGAGAGGGTACAGATACGAAGATGAGAAGGAACAGATACATTGATCTAGGGAACAGATTCGTTGATCTAGAGAACAGATACATTGTTCTAGGCGAACAGATACATTGATCTATGGGAACAGATACATTGATCTAGGGAACAGATGCATCGTTCTAGGGGAACAGATGCATTGATTAGGGAACACATACATTGATCTAGTTGCACAGATACATTGATACAGAGTACAGATACATTGTTCTAGGGAACAGATACATTGATCTGGGGTTCAGAAAGATTTATCTAGGGAACAGTTGCTTTGATACAGGGAGCAGATATATTTATCTAGGGGATCTAATACATTGATCTAGTGAAGAGATACATTGATCTAAGGGAGCACATACATTGATTTTGGGGGAACATATACATTGATGAGAGGGTACAGATACGAAGATGAGAAGGAACAGATACATTGATCTAGGGAACAGATACATTGATCTAGGGAACAGATACATTGTTCTAGGGGAACAGATACATTGTTCTAGGGGAACAGATGCATTGATTAGGGAACACATACATTGATCTAGTTGCACAGATACATTGATATAGGGGACAGATACATTGATCTAGGGAACAGATACATTGATCTAGTGAAGAGATACTTTGATTAAGGGAGCACATACGTTGATCTTGGGGGAACATATACATTGATGAGAGGGTACAGATACAAAGATCTAGCAGAACAGATACATTGATCTGGGGTTCAGAAAGATTTACCTAGGGAACAGTTGCTTTGATACAGGGAGCAGATATATTTATCTAGGGGATCTAATACATTGATCTAGTGAAGAGATACATTGATCTAAGGGAGCACATACATTGATCTTGGGGGAACATATACATTGATGAGAGGGTACAGATATGAAGATGAGAAGGAACAGATACATTGATCTAGGGAACAGATTCGTTGATCTAGGGAACAGATACATTTCTAGGGGAACAGATACATTGATCTAGGGAACAGATACATTGTTCTAAGGGAACAGATACATTGATCTAGGGAACACATACTTTGATCTAGTTGCACAGATACATTGATCTAGGGGAACAGATACATTTATCTGGGGGAATAGATACATTGTTCTAGGGAACAGATACATTGTTCTAGGGGAACAGATGCATTGATTAGGGAACACATACTTTGATCTAGTTGCACAGATACATTGATATAGGGGACAGATACATTGATCTAGGGAACAGATGCATTGATCTAGGGGTAATAGATACATCGATTTGGAGGAATAGATACATTGATCTGAGGGGAAAAAGATACATTGATCTAGGGGGAATAGATACATTGATCTGGGGGAATAGATACATTGATCTAGGTGGAGCAGGTACGTTGATCTATGGGAATAGATATATTGGGAATCAATATATTGATCTTGTGAGCAGATAGATTGATCTAGGGAACAGAGACATTGGTGTAGTGAACAGAGATATTGATCTAGGGAACAGATGCACTCATCTAGGGGAAAAGATACATTTATCTAGGCAACAGGTAGCTTGGCCTAGGGAACAGGTGTAGTGATCTTGGGGAACAGATGCATTGATGGGGCAACAGATACATGGATCTAAGTATCAGTTACATTGATCTAGAAGAATAGATACATTAATCTAGTGAACAGAAACACTAATCCAGGGCACAGGTACATTGAGCTAGGGAAAAATTACATTCATTTAGAGGAAAATATATATTGATCTAGGTGAACTGATGCCTTGATCTAGGGGAACAGATACAATAATCTAGGGGATTGTGTACATTGATGTTGGGGAACAGATGCATTCATCCGGGGAATAGTTGCATTGATCTAGGGAACAGATACATTGTTCTAGAGGAACAGATACATTGATCTAGGGGAACAGATACATTGATCTAGGGGAACAGATACATTGTTCTAGGGAACAGATACATTGTTCTAGGGAACAGATATATTGTTCTAGAGGAACAGATACATTGTTCTAGGGAACAGATACATTGTTCTAGGGAACAGATATATTGATCTAGGGAACAGATACATTGTTCTAGAGGAACAGATATATTGATCTAGGGAACAGATACGTTGTTCTAGAGGAACAGATACATTGATCTAGGGAACAGATATATTGATTGAGGGGAACAGATACATTGTTCTAGGGAACAGATATATTGATTGAGGGGAACAGATACATTGATTGAGGGGAACAGATATTTGATCTAGGGGACAGATATTTGATCTAGGGATCAGTTACATTGACCTAGAGGGAGTCTATACATAGATCTAGAGGGAACATTGCTCTAGGGAAGAGGTACATTGATCTCGGTGATCAGATACATTGATCTAGGGGAACAGATACATTGATCTAGTGAAGAGATACTTTGATTAAGGGAGCACATACGTTGATCTTGGGGGAACATATACATTGATGAGAGGGTACAGTTACAAAGATCTAGGGGAACAGATACATTGATCTGGGGTTCAGATAGATTTATCTAGGGAACAGTTGCTTTGATACAGGGAGCAGATATATTTATCTAGGGGATCTAATACATTGATCTAGTGAAGAGATACATTGATCTAAGGGAGCACATACATTGATCTTGGGGGAACATATACATTGATGAGAGTGTGCAGATAAGTGGATGAGAAGGAACAGATACATTGATCTAGGGAACAGATACATTGATCTTGGGAACAGATACATTATTCTAGGGAACAGATACATTGATCTAGGAGAACAGATACATTGATCTAGGGGAAAAGATACATTGATCTACGGAACAGATACATTGATCTCAGAGACATGATACATTGTTGTTGGGGAACAGATACACTGATCTAGGGAACAAATGCATTTATCTAGGGAACAGATACATTAAACTAGAGGCACAGATATATTGATCTAGGGGAACAGATACATTGACCTAACGGGACAGATATATTGATCTTGGGAACGTATATATTGATCTAAGGTGAACAGGTATATTGATCTAGGGAACAGATACACTTACCTAGTGAACTGTCACATTAATCTAGGGGAACATATACAGAGATCTAGAGGGACAGATACATTGATCTAATGGGTGCAGATACATTGATCTAGTGGGTGCAGATACATTGATCTAGTGGGTGCAGATACATTGACCTAGTGGTTGCAGATACATTGATCTAGTGGGTGCAGATATATTGACCTAGTGGGTGCAGATACATTGATCTAGTGGGTGCAGATACATTGACCTAGTGGTTGCAGATACATTGATCTAGTGGGTGCAGATATATTGACCTAGTGGGTGCAGATACATTGATCTAGTGGGTGCAGATACATTAATCTAGTGGGTGCAGATACATTGATCTAGTGGGTGCAGATATATTGACCTAGTGGGTGCAGATACATTGATCTAGTGGGTGCAGATACATTAATCTAGTGGGTGCAGATATGTTGATCTACGGGAAGAGATACATTGATCTTTGGGAACATTGATATATTGACCTAGTGAACAGATACATTGTTCTCGGGAATAGATCATTGATCCAGGGAACAGATACATTGATCTAGGGAACAGATCATTGATCTAGGAACAGTTACATTGTTCTAGGTGAACATATACATTGATCTAGGTGAACATATACATTGATGTTGGGAACTGATACATTTCTCTAGGGCGAACAGATAGTTTGATCTAGACAAACAGATACATTGATGTGGGGAAGAGAAACATTGATCTAGGTGGAAAAGATACATTGATCTGTGGAATAGATACATAGATCTACAGGAACAGATACATAGATCTACAGGAACAGATACATTGATCTGTGGAATAGATACATTGATCTACAGGAACAGATTCATTGATCTGTGGAATAGATACATTGACCTACAGGAACAGATACATTGACCGACAGGAACAGATTCATTGACCTACAAGAACAGATTCATTGATCTGTGGAATAGATACATAGATCTACAGGAACAGATACATTGATCTGTGGAATAGATACATAGATCTACAGGAACAGATACATTGATCTGTGGAATAGGTACATAGATTTATAGGAACAGATACATTGATCTGTGGAATAGATACATAGATCTACAGAAACAGATACATTGATCTGTGGAATAGATACATAGATCTACAGGAACAGATACGTTGACTTACAGGAACAGATTCATTGATCTGTGGAATAGGTACATAGATTTATAGGAACAGATACATTGATCTGTGGAATAGATACATAGATCTACAGGAACAAATACATTGACCTACAGGAACAGATTCATTGATCTGTGGAATAGGTACATAGATTTATAGGAACAGAACCACTGACCTTAGGAACAGATACATTGATCTGGGGATCGGACAGATTGATTAATGTGAACAGGTACATTGATCAAGGGGAAACATATAGGTAGATCTAAGGAACAGGTGTATTGGTCAAGGGAACAAATACATTGATATGGGGAACAGGTACATTGATGTAGGGACAACAGATATATTGTTCTGGGGGAACAGATACTTTGCTCACTGGGAGCTGGACTCTGCTGCAAGGTGCTGGTGTAGTCGATAGGGAACATGGAATTCTTATAGAGCAGGTTACAATTCAATGTGCCATTTGTATCAAATATCAGAGGACACGAACATGTCCTGTTGTACTGGCCAGATGACTTAGTGGCTGTGGATCTAAAGGTATGGGACAAGGATCAATGTAGTTTTTTGGTTACACTTTGTGGATATGGTGACTAGATTTAGCCTATCTACAATAATGAATGGCAAAGCCAAACAGACCATTGTGGACAAGGTCATGGGAAAAAGGGGTTGGACCCTGGACTAAGAACACCAACAACATTTTTGACAGATAATGGAGGGGAGTTTGCAAATAATGATTTTTGGGACATGTGTGAGAGTTTGGACATTATAGTCATGAACACTGCAGCTGAGAGCCCATTCAGCAATGGCTCATACGAGAGGAACCACCCGGTAATTGACGAGGTGTTATGTAAGATACTGGCCGACCAACCAGATTGCGAGGTGCATGCTAAAAATTATTTTCAGCTGTGGCGGGGGGAATAGTCTGTAGCAATTGATGCATAGAAGAAGTCCAAAGTTGCCTTCAGTGCTGTCTGATGCTCCCTCTACTCCAGAAGAAACTGTCACTGGCTGTATTTTCTCTGTCCATTTGCTTACAGGCAAGAAAGCTTTTATCGAGGCTGTGTTTCAGAAAGAATTCAGAGAGCATTGCATCATAACCTTCATTTCCGGTGATTTGGTTCATTACCAACGGGGGAGGGGCGTAGAGAATGGAAAAGTCCAGGGAAAGCTATAGAATGGGCCGCTGCAGTGAATGATGCATTTTTGGATACCGGCAAGGTGATGGAGGATGATGTAGCTTTTATGTGCATCGCATACTCCTGGATTTTGTGGGGACAGTGCCACAGGGACAAGATATGATGGAACAGGACCTAGACACAGGAAGAAAAGTTGGTCATGATAAACAAGGGAGCGCTATTTTATCCAGAGCTCAGCCGCCCAAAGTGGGCTCCCCCGGTATCATACTGTCCAGCAGGATTGGGATAACTGGAGAGAGGCAACAATAGTGGGAAGGGCAGGAAAACCGGCTGGAAAATATAAGAATTAGTTGCGTGTCCAGGATGCTGGACGAGCTGTGAAGGCCTTGGACTGGGAGAATGGATACAAGAGTGGAAAATAAGGATGCGTAGCTTGGGTCACAGTAAGAGGTCAGGTGATGCATCATCGAAATGTAGTAACATAGAAACTAGGCCATTCTGCCCTTCAGGCCTGCTCCACCATTCAACATGATCACGGTTGATCCTCTATCTCCCATACTCCTGCTCTCCCCCCCCTACCCCTTGAAGCCTTTAGACCCTAGAAATCGATTTGCTTCTTAAATATATTCAGTGACTTGGCCTCAACAGCCCCTGTGGTAGAGAATTCTATAGGTACACCGGCCTCTGGGTGAAGAAACCTCTCCTCATCTCAGTCCTAAATGGTCTACCCCATATCTTGAGACTGTGACCCCTTGTTCTAGACCGCACCCCCCCCCCCCCCACCCCAGGCAGTCTGTCCAGCCCTGTCAGAATTTATATGTTTCAGTGAGATCATTCCTCTAAACTCCAGTGAATACAGACCTAGTCGGCCCAACCTCTCCTCCTATGACAATCCTACCATCCAAAGAATCAGACAGGTGAATCCTCGCTACACTCACTCTATGGCAAGTGTATCCTTTCTTAAGTAAGGAGACCAAAACTGCACACAATACTCCAGATGTGGTCTCAGCAAGGCCTTGCACAGCTGCAGGAAGACATCCTTGCTCCTGTATTCAAGTCCCCTCACAATGAAGGTCAACATGCCTTTTGCCTCCTGAACTGCTTGCTGGACCTGCATGCTTGCTTTCAGTGATCGGCGTATAAGGACACCCAGGTCCCTTTGAATGCCGGATGAGGAAGCATTCACACATGATAGATAGGATCTCAGATAGGGTATACAGGGGATCTAATAGTAGCAGCACAGAAAGACTACCACAGGTGAGTAGGGGTCATGATCTGACTAGACGACACTGTAAGAATTAGGAATGCAGAACCATCACATCAAGATAGTGGAAGCAGAAGTCCGTGTGACCTGAGAGGTTTCTGTAATGGCCAATAAATTAGGCTATATATTAAGCTATATAGGAGGCTAAACAGAAAGAGTTAGACAGTTGGAGAGAGCTTGGTGTGCATTCAGAGGTCCCAAATAGGGGTCAACCAGCGTTATCACATAGGTGGGCCTGCACAGAAAAGATCCTACCGGATGGAACTTATAAGGCCAAGGCTAGGTTAGTGGCCCAGGGTTTTGAAGAACGCAGATAAAGGTGTCAGAGTGGCCCTTCTGTATTGTAAAGCTTACTGGGAGCTGGCTGGTGTCTTCTTGGGAATGTAAGTCAATAGGTGTAAAACTTGCATTTCTGCAGGGGGATCACCTCCAGAGGGAAGTAGTTCTCAAACCTCCTAAGGGGGCACCAGGTGCAGAGGGAAAACATTGGATGTTAGATAAGTATGCCCGCGGTTTGAATGATGCTTTAAGAGTACGGTAGTTCTTCAGTTCAATCAGTGTTGTTGAAGTTGGGCTGTCTCCAACTGAAGGCAGATCCTGCCCTGTTTTACTGATACCATGGTAGGAAACTTGCGGGCATCTTTATGATGCATGTTGATGACTTCCTGCGAGGCGGTACTAGTGGGTTTCAAAACAGAGATGTTGACAGGATTAGAACAGGGTTTAAGGTTGGGAGCCAGGCTTATGGGGTCTTTAAACATATTGGGTTGGAAATAGAACAGCGTGGCTGTGATGTTACTTTACCCCAACAATGGTATATAGAAAGCTTTAGCCCCACCATTGAGCAATCGGTCCAGGTCCTCACAAAAAGATACAGATGTTTCCAGAAATGAGACAGAGCAGCTGCAAAGTCTGGTTGGACAGTTGAACTGTCTAGGCACATAGACGGGGCTGACCGTAAGCTTTGATGTCCGAGACTACCATGATGAAACATCCCAAAGCCTAGGACATCTTACGGGCAGACAAAACCTTAAAAGAATTAAAAATGGAGAAACGCGTGGTGAAGTTCCCATTTTCAGGCGACCCTAAGAATATAAGACTTGACTGTGTTTTGCGATCCCTCTCACGCTGATAGGTTTTCCAACGCAGCAGGTTTCATAATGTTTCTCATGGGGGATAATGTTACCCCTTGGCTGGGGAAGCCAAGAAAATAAGGCGGATAGCAAATAGCACTCTTGTTAGCCAGGTCATTTCGCCAAACGGAACGTTTCTAACGAGAAATCATTGGGAGGATGAGAATTTGAGAATCAAGGTTTGAGTCCTGAAATCGTGTGATTTATTTCCCTGTCTTCAGCTTATTTTGTTTATTTAAAATATGTTTATTTCTTTCAGAACGAAGGGAGTCTGTTCATTTTATTTTGCGTCGTCAGAATAATCATTCAAATTTAGGTTGTTAAACCTCAAGTCACACACAAACTGTTAACATGGACATCATAAAAATGTGAGCATTTATCATCCACCCATGCCATAAGAAAGGCAACAGATATCAGAGGGAAGTTACAGTCCCATTTGTCCAACTAACAGGGAAGATTTGCTACAAATAGTTCTGTCCCATTATCTACAGCAGTTTTACGAACAGGTCTGCCAATGGAATGAATGAACCATCGCTGGTGATTGATAACATTAATTCCTTTCACAGATGGGTCAGATGGGGGGTCTCTCCATCCTCAAAGTCCAGGGTGGGTCACCTAAGTTTGCAAAGTCCCTCATTTTCAGACAACTAATGGTGAGGTGAGGCGAATGGGGGGCGATGCTTTCATTTGCAATTGAGCGCAGTTGCTGCCAATTGGGGAAAGATTAAGGAATTGTTCCAAGTGTTATAAAAGCCAGTTTACAGGGGGCATAGGGGAGGAACAAGGGAGTCTGTGCTTGTTCTTGTGAATTAACCTGGAGAAAGGAAGAGACTGGCTCCAGGTGCATCCTTTCCTCAAAGTGTGAACAGCGACTGTCGCCAAGACGATTTCTCGACGATGATTCGGGGAAGGCTGCCCACTTTCTATTGGCAGTGGTAAGAGAGCCACTCTTCTCCTCCCTGTGTGAGGGTTGCTCCGCTCTGGGCAATGGGAGGTATTGCTGAGAGAAGCGAGGCAAGACAGCCTCACCTTCTGCAATGAGACGAACTCCCTCCAGACAGTTAACTCGGGGACAAGATCACCGTCCAGGATCCTGCAGCTTCAGAAGTGCTTAAGATCCTGTTGCAGCTTCTGTGCTGACCTCCAGCTCTGGAAGGAAGGAGACTTTCAACTGGGACTGAAGGATGGGTGGCAACTGACCTTGACCCTGGAAGGTACCAGCTCCTGAGCAGTGTGATCCTCCATGGACTCTGACCTGGACTCAGGTAAGCCGTCCTCTGAGGAAGAACAACAGGAGATAAAATGGGCAATACGTCGGTAGGTTCAGTGGAACTAACATCCGAATTTCGCTCAGCCACTGCAATCACAGCTCACTCTTGTAAGAACACAGCGGAGACTTCATAAGGGGAGCCCATCAATTGGATTGTTGGATCATCGTCTGGGACCTCATCCTCCAAGGGATCAGTCAGTGCTGCAAGGGATCACTCTCTGGGAAGAGCCAATTCAGGTCCAGCAGACCATGTTAGGGATGCTCACTGTCTGCTGCAGTGCCCTCTGTGTCTGCCACCTCTCACCTTGCTTTGAAAGAACGCAGAGATTCATAACTTGAATGTCCACCCGGGGTCTGGTGGATGGTCTCTGTGAAAGGAAGGAACTTACTGCTGAGCGTATAAACTTCCTCAGTTTCTGAAGTCTGGAGTTCCACTGCTTCTACATAAAAGCTTGAAGACTGAAAGCCAGCGAGCCTTTCAAATGATGAGCATCGCCTGCTTTCTCTAGGTTTCCTAGAAGTATGCCAATATCACCATTCAATAAAGATTTATACTGATCGCGAAAATCACAGAGCGAATCAACGATCTGCCTCTCCAGCGATGAGAGGCGACAATCCTGCCTTTGATTGGATAGTCTATGCCGCATGGACCTTGTAACTTGATGTCCGATGGGTGAAGGGTCACCGGCTGAAGCCAACTGAGCTCACCTGCAAACATGTAAACAGCAGATCCAGTTTTTAAAAATAGCCATGAACTTGGACTGCGTGGAGACCATCTACTTCCCCGAGGAATTCTGTAATCTCACCTTTCTCTTGTCTCTTTCCCAGCTGTGATTGCAGTGGCTGAGCGACATTCGGATCTTAGTTCCACTGAACCTTCCGACGTATTGCCCAGTTTATCTCCTGTTGTTCTTCCTCAGAGGACGGCTTACCTGAGTCCAGGTCAGAGTCCATGGAGGATCACACCGCTCAGGAGCTGGTACCTTCCAGGGTCAAGGTCAGTTGCCACCCATCCTTCAGTCCCAGTTGAAAGTCTCCTTCCTTCCAGAGCTGGAGGTCAGCACAGAAGCTGCAACAGGATCTTAAGCACTTCTGAAGCTGCAGGATCCTGGACGGTGATCTTGTCCCCGAGTTAACTGTCTGCAGGGAGTTCGTCTCATTGCAGAAGGTGAGGCTGTCTTGCCTCGCTTCTCTCAGCAATACCTCCCATTGCCCAGAGCGGAGCAACCCTCACACAGGGAGAAATGTGGCTCTCTTACCTTCCCACTCGGATGAGAATGGCTGGGTTTGCAATGTCCACTTGTGCCGCAGTGGAGGCATTCTGCTCTGCTCCACACTGAGTACAAGCATCTCAAAGTGGCTGCCAGTGTGGCGTTTCCAGCCTTTGTTGCCTGGTTTGTGGGGGGGTGCTGGGGCGTGCTTTCTTCTGGGTGGGGCCGCTGCCTGTGGGCCAACCCAATCTACCGAGCCAGGTGAAGCCTCAGTCACCCCGAATTATAGCCCAATTAAGCGCTCTAAAGTTCGTCCTGCCGCACACTGGACCGTTTGACCCAGAGAAAGA
Organism: Isurus oxyrinchus; assembly: GCA_026770705.1. Taxonomy (NCBI): domain Eukaryota; kingdom Metazoa; phylum Chordata; class Chondrichthyes; order Lamniformes; family Lamnidae; genus Isurus; species Isurus oxyrinchus. The sequence goes on from JANJGN010000033.1 coordinate 18,293,927, forward strand.
TCATCATCCCTGGTCTGCAGCAAGTTGAAGAGCTCCCCGCCTTGAACACCAGCGGCTACGCGATCACGGATTAGTTTGTCCTTCAGCTCCCCGTGTCCGCAGGAACTAGCTTGGCGATATAAGTCGATTCGAAACAATCCAATTGATCCCCCAGGTCATTGCAAGCACTGGTTAAAAATTACTCGTTCAACTACTAAGTTTTGCTTTGGGCTAAAATAGGTGTGAAAGGCTCCAATAAGGGACTCCAATTTCATGCTGGACTCCTCAACCTCTTGTCTTTGGAGAACTGGACCTACTGCATAGAAAGAGAGGAACTGACTTGGAGATTTGGCTCCCTGTCCTGCAGACCTGATGCTGGTCTGCACGGTAGAAAATGGGTTTGCCATAACTCCCGATGAGGGCTGCTTTGCGGGCTTTGGGCAGGGGCAAGGGCAGGGACCTGCTCACCAGGCACGGGCATTGTCACCACTGTCCGGTGTGCCCCCTTGTTCCACTGAAACCTCAACCAGCTGCCTTCAAAGTGTTCCTGTTGTAAAAGATGCGAGACCAGGATTGTAACAAGGAAGAGCCACAGGCGTATCAGGGTATCTACTTAAAAACTATTTTAATTCCAGTGTATGCTTAGTGAATTAATGGGAAGGTGCATCGGGCCTTAAACATCTGCTCGCTACAATATCCAGCCTGACATATGTGCCACATCATCATGTGCTCCATAGCTTAGCATATCCATTCTGCTAACCCTTTATATTACAGTTTTTTCACTCTCCATAGTTCCTTCGATAATATCATATATTTTTTTACATCGATGTCTCCACGGCTGCTCCTATGTTCTGTGATGGATTCTTCTACCTTGGGACTTGGATCTTAGACAGACTGTAGACATACCCTGCTTATCTCTTGTTTATTAGCACTGTTAGGAAATAGAGACGGTTTAAGTAAGTTATATTGGTATTTGTAAGTGTTAGGAATGGGGTTTTAGCTTTAAAGTTCATGTTTGATTTGCATTTTTGTATTTGCGTGTTAGGAAAGGTCAAATTGTGTTTTAGTTTCACTTTAAAAAGGTGCCTGCATTTCTAATGAGGGTTTCTACGACTGTTACAGCTAAGGTAAACAAGCAAGGGTGGAAGAATTGGGCTGTTGCCCAGCAACAGGTGTCCAGAGGGACAGGTCCGACCCACAGACACACACACACACACACAAGCTAGAAACAGCAGTTTGATTTGGAAGCTGTTGGAGTTCAGCTGGTTTGGAAACAGTTGTCAAGCAGAAGCCCCCTGGAAAGGGGACGGATAGCCAGCCCTGAGCTAAAAAAAGACCCCAAAACCCAGGGGAGTGAAACAAGAGAAAGGCCCAAGCAGATCTTCCTGCCAAAGGAAGGACAGGAACCTAGAAAAGGGCAAGGGACAGAAAGAAAGGCTCCAAGCTTCAGATTTAAAGAGACAAAAGCTGCAGACAGCAGATTTAAAGCGAGATCAGCTTGCAAGAGGCAAGAAAGTCCAAAGAGACAGCGGAAGGTCTATAACTCTTTGCTATGGGCACGTGAAGCAGTGGTGTAGTGTTGATGGTTGAGCTGGTGAAAGAGAGACAGAGTGTGTGTGTGGAAGGCAACTTGAATGCATGTGGTGACCCAGGGACAGGAACATTGGAAGGAGAGTTTGAAACTCTGGGGGTGAACCCTTGTGGAGGGTGTCTGAGAGAAAGCTTCGGTTTGGGAGAAGATTCTAAAGTGAGTTCTTGGAGAGTGGAGGTTGGAAACCCTCGTGTGAAAGACAGAGTTCAGTGAGACTGATTGGTTCACAGTGTGACAAGTGTCTGGGGGGAGTTGAGGAGAGATCCCTAGCATCTGGTTGAGGTGGCGTCTATCACTTGGTTTCAGCGTGTGGTGTGTCTGACCACAGGGTGCCTATTGGTTCACATGGATTGTGAACATTAAAGCATAAGATAGCATTTGTAACTTGTTTTATACATACAAATCTGTATGTATCTGTAAAGGCATGATTCTGGGTGAAGGAGTATTGTAATATAGTTCCTCTTTTCTTGTTTAATAAATGTTTTATTCTTTTGCTAAAAGTTCAGTAGCTGATTCCTGTGACTCTGTTCAGTAGCCCCTCTCCATGTATCCAAGCAAACAAATAAAAGTTAGGATCTATCATGTTGGGTTCCACTCTGGGATCAGGCTTGTCCAGGGAGTAACCTCAACTGGGAACGTAACAGCACCATATCTAAAGAGGTTACAGAGTAGGCAACCTGCTCCTACGCATGATTCCAACCTCTCCATTGAGAGTCTAACATATGACTGACTGATGTCAGTGGTAAATAATCATCTACATCATACATTAGCATATTCCATCTGTTAACCTTTTATACTACACTTGACATTCAATGGCATTACTATTACTGAATTCCCCACTACCAACATCCTGGGGGTTACCATTGACCAGAAACTGAACTGGACCAGCCATATAAATACTGTGGCTACAAGAGCAGGTCAGAGGCTAGAAATCCTGTAACTCACGTCCTGACTCCACAAAGCCTGTCCACCATCTACAAGGCACAAGTCAGGAGTGTAATGGAATTCTCTCCACTTGCCTGGAAGAGTGCAGCTCCAACAACACTCAAAGTCCTTGATATCATCCGGGACAAAGACACCCCCTTGATCGGTACCCCATCCACCACTTTCAACATTCACTGTCTCTACCACTGATGCACAATGGCAGCCATGTGTATTGGAGTGTAAAGGTCTGGCACATATAGGGTTAACATGCGACTGAGGACAGTACTGCCCACACAGTGATGTAAGAGATCACATGAACCAGGCCTAGTGGGTCAGTCTAATGTTGGACAGAGCCGTGTGCACAAGCAAGCATGGAGACAGCTCCGAGCCTCAACCCTTTACTGTATATCTGTACGTAGTTCTTGTAGTGAATAAATAGATACAGTTAACCTACTTAAGACGATAAAGACCAGATTACGACCTACTGAACTGTATCCAACACTCTACTTCAGACCCAGCTCTGAAGAAGAGTCATACAGACTCGAAACTTTGACTGTTTCTCCGCCCACAGATGCTGTCAGACCTCCTGAGATTTTCCAGCATTTTCAATTTTTGTTTCAGATTTCCAGCATCCGCAGTATTTTCCTTTTACCCTATAACATATAACATATACCATCTACAAGATGCACTGCAGCAACTCACCAAGGCTCCTTAGACAGCACCTTCCAAACCCATGACCACTACCCTCTAGAAGGACAAGGGCAGCAGACATGTGGGAACACCACCACCTGGAAGTTCCCCTCCAAGTCACTCACCATCCTGACTTGGAAATATATCACCGTTCCTTCACTGTCACTGGGTCAAAATCCTGGAACTCCCTCCCTAACAGCACTGTGGGTGTACCTACACCACATGGACTGCAGCGGCTCAAGAAGGCAGCTCACCCCCACCTTCTCAAGGGCAATTAGGGATAGGCAATACATGCTGGGCCCAGCCAGCGACACCCACATCCCATCAAAGAATTAAAAAAAAGGCTTCAGTATTGATGCTTGTTATACCCTCCCAGCGAGAAGTCTGTACCTCAACAGGTAGGGGCACAGGTTGAATGGATGTGCCCCACACCCTATGTAGGCCCAATCTCCATGCCTGAAAAATCAGACACAAGGGAGGACAAATTTCTAGGCCCGAATCCATTCGGTGAATCTGTGGTTCACAAGGCAACCATTCAAAGGACGCAGGCGGACAACAGCCTAAGTAGGTAGGCCGCTGCCCAGGGTCTGGGGCCTACATTGTTCAGTTATTTTGGGTGCCTTACCCTTGAAAGGAGCAAAGGGAATGAATCCTTTTTTGCTAGTGCTGTACGCCACAACAACAACTTGCATTTATATAGCACCTTTGGCCTAGTAAAACATCCCAAGGCGTTTCACTGGAGCGAACAACAAACAGAATTTGACCTCGAACCGCGTGCGGGGATATTAGGGACAGGTGACCAGAAGCTCGGTCAAAGAGGTCAGTTTTAAGGAGTGTCTTAAAGGAGGAGAGAGAGAGAGAGAGCGAGAGGTGGAGAGGTTTAGGGAGGGAATTCCGGAGCTTAGGGTCCAGGCAGCCGAAGGCCCGGCCGCCAACGTTGGAGCGATGGGAATCAGGGAATGCTCAAGAGGCCGGAATTGGAGGAGCGGAGGGATCTCGGAGGGTTGTGGGACTGGGGAAGGATAGCGAGATCGGGAGGGGGAGTGAGGGCAGTGAACAAGGTGCAGTAACTGGGGTTCAGGATTGACATGGGGAAGCATTTGGGCAGACGCATGCTGATACATACTCTGGGGTGTAGCTGCTGTGGTGCTGGGAGGTTGGAGGTGGGGAGGTGGTGGGGAACCAGAAGAAACCTGGAGAAATCCATGCAGTGAGGAGGAAGGTGAGCTGAGCTCAATGGGCTGAATGGCCCTGCGGTTCATGATTTCGGTGGCAGGGCTTAGCGGGGTGAGGCCTTTTGCAGTCGAAGAGCCCGCACTGCAGAGCAGCGCGTGAGAAGCTAGTGAGAACCAGGGACCCCTCGGAAGCTGCAGGAGATGCACATAGACCGGCCCACAGCCTGCCAGCTGGAGTCTCAGAGAGATCTGCTCCACAATTGGGTTAGCCCAGCCGAGGTGGCTACTTCTGGATTGGTGGGGCTCAGGTCGGTTAAAGTCCCTGGTCCCCAAGCGCTTAACGCTCACCCTCTGCTCTGCCCTCATTCCCACTTAGTATGGGTGGGCTATTTGACTGTGGGTGCCTGCGGTGTGTGCACACTCCCCAGCCGTGGGGTCAGTGTTTGGCTGCTGGGAAATTCTTGATCAAACGTCTTCCCATGCTCACCTCTGTCAACTCACACCGCCACCGCACCCCCCCCCCCCCACCGCACCCCCACCTCTTCCACACACACACACACACACACACACACATCCCCCCCCCCACCCCACCCCTCCGTCCGCACCCCCACCTCTTCCACACACACACACGCACACACACACACACATCCCCCCCCCATCCCACCCCTCCGTCCGCACCCCCACCTCTTCCACACACACACACACACACACACACACACACATCCCCCCCCCCACCCCACCCCTCCGTCCGCACCACCACCTCTTCCACACACACACACACACACACACACACACACACACACATCCCCCCCCCACCCCACCCCTCCATCCGCACCCCCACCTCTTCCACACACACACACACACACACACACACACACATCCCCCCCACCCCACCCCTCCGTCCGCACCCCCACCTCTTCCACACACACACACACACACACACACACACATCCCCCCCACCCCACCCCTCTGTCCGCACCCCCACCTCTTCCACACACACACAGACACACACACACACACATCCCCCCCCACCCCACCCCTCCGTCCGCACCCCACCAACACCCCCTCACTGCCACCCCCCCCCCCCCACACAGTGGCTGCGAGACGGGACCTTGATTCAATGTCTCACCCAGAAGGCCGGCAGTGTCTGTGACAGTGAAGCAACAGAAAAACCACGGACCCCCAGTCTCGTTGTTCCGGTCCTTAGAAAGTCAGGATATTAACCCCCCCCCCCACCCCCACCCACCCCCCACCCCCACCCCACCCCCCCCCACCCCACCCCCTCCCTGTATCGGCTGATAGAATTCTCAGGGCGAGAACGATACCACAGGATTTTATACCATTTTTAGGTTTGCAGCGTATCACTTAAAAATTTAGTTGATTAAAAATAACCCAGATCTTTATGCATGAGATTTGAGAAATGCTGTAAGAGTCCGTCCGGCTGTGCAGTGTGAGCTAGTTAACTCGTTCCTTCTGGAGTGTGTGATTAATCTTTCGTGTACATTCTTATGAGGAAAGGTTGGACAGACTGGGTTTGTCTCCACTGGAGTTTAGAAGAGTGAGGGGGGGGATTTGAGTGAAGTTTACGAGATCCTGAACGGCCTTGACAAGGTGGACTTGGAGGGGATGTTTCCTCTTGGGGGTGAGTCCAGGACTAGGTGCGGGGGGCAGGGGGTTGGGGGGGAGACCTGGTTTAAAATTAGAAAGTGGTGGAGTCGGGGGGTCACTGAATATTTTTAAGGCAGAGGTAGATCGATTCTTGTTAGGCAAGGGGAATCAAAGGCTATCGGGGAGGAGGGGGGGGGGGGGTAGATCGGAACGTGGAGTTAGTAACACAAAGAGATTCAGCCGTGACCTTATTGAATGGTGGGGCAGGCTCGAGGGGCCGAGTGGTCCATTTCTGCTCCTAATTCACACATTCGCTTTCCTTCCAGATCATTCTGTCGAGACCCTTCCCTCGAACAGGAAAGACTTGCATCCCTATCGTGCATTTTGTGGACATCCCAATGCTCTTCAGAGCCAACAAAGTACTTGTGGAGTGCGGGTGCAATGTGGGAACCGTGCAGCCAATTTGCGCACAGCAAGCTCCCACAAACAGCACTGTGATAGTGACCGGATCACCTGCTGCAGTGAGGTTGACTGAGGGGTAAGTATTGGTCCCAGGACATTGTGGGGGAGGGAGGATCTCCCCCAGACCCCACCTCGCGTCTTCCCAGAGGTCGGGAAGGGTCGGACTGGGGGGGGCGGGGGTGCGGGGTGTTGTTTAACAACGGCACAGGGGCCTCCTTGAAGGATGCCGGGGTGGGGGGGGTGAACGTATCTTCTGTGCGCTGAAGAACGAAGCCATGGCCTCAGTCGAGGCTGGAGATGCCAGGGGGGGAGGGCAGGTTGGGTGGGCACTCAGCCCACCCCCACCCCTGGCTCCCGGTCCTCCTGGAGGAGGGGGCTGCCAGGAGGGTCACCCTCGTCTCCAGAGATGGAAGGAGGAGGCCACCGGAGCTGGCCAAGGGGGTGAGCCCTGGCTCTGCTTGGGCTGAGTCCCTTGCGGCTCGAGGGCCACAACTCGGATGTGCCCTGCAGGCTGCTCCTCAGCTGGGGTCGGCCAGGCTGCAATGGTGCTGCAGGTAGAGAGTGGACTCATCAATGTTCCTCTGTCTTTTCAGGAGAAGAATTGAGAGGTTGTGGACAAGCGGAGGCCCACCCCCCACCCCCCCACCCCCACCCCCACCCCCAACACCCCCCCTCCCCACCCCCCCCCCACACCCCCACCCCCGCCTACATTTCTAATCACCAGAAACCCAACCAGATTTGAGCAGGACGCCTTGGAGCTGTAGAGGCGCCACACGCCTCGTTCAGCCGCTCACGGAGAGGCTGGGCTGTACAGAGGAGAGAGTTTCAGGCAGTGCAAATATTCTAGTGTAGTCTCCCCATTGATGGGAGCCTCGAAACTGGAGTCCCCATTGATCATTGGAAGTCAATGGCGCCATGATGCAGATCTCCATGGCGCAGCATGCACAGTGACAGTGTGATGACTTTAAAGAGGGACATGTCATTGTTCTGCCTTAGATTCACCAGCACGCACCCAATCACAGGACCCCGAAGGCCCACCCCTGACCACAGAGGCCCACCGGACTTCAGCTGCACCTGTGTCACAGCCGCTCTCTGAACCAGGCACCAGCACAGATACCAGCACCTCGGTGGGCATTAGACTGGTGGCTAGTATGTCATTGGTGAGGGCACTCCACACTCGCTTGAGGTGCAGGTGGAGGCAGAGAGTGCCCAGGACGCTGACAGTGGGGGGGGGGGGGGTGGGGCTGCTGGGGACCAGGACAATGCTCAGTTGAAGGCTGATGATGGGCCTCTGGAATTGTCCCTGAGGCAGCAGATGCTGGATGTCCAGCGAGATGTGTGGGAGGATCTGGTGGAGATAGTGAGGGTCTGTGTGCCATGTCTCCGTTATGGAGGAGTCCATGTGGAGAGTGAGCACTGTGTTGACCCTCATGGCTGAGCGCACTGCCTCCTCCATGGAGAGAGTGGTGACTTTCATCGAGAGACTCCTCCAGGGACAGAATGAGGGGTTCCTGGGGACACTCAGACCTGCAGCCCTCACACCGGCAATGACCTCAGCTGGTCAGTGTCAGTGTGGGAGATGGATTGGGCACCCAGTATCCCAGCTCGGTGCCCGTCCATCAATGGTGAGCAGGGAGGTCCAGAGTGACCTCACATTGGCGCACGAGCTGCTTGTTGTCTCTGCGGGCACCCCTCAGGGCGCTCTGGATGAGGGCAGCAGCTCCTCCGCCCCTCTGCCAGCGACCGTGCCATCCGATGAGGCTGTGGTGACTGGGGAGATGCCAGCTGTGGCACTGGCCACTCCCTCCCCAGGCAGGGCCAGCACAGGCTCCACAGGCCAGAGGACACCTGCCAAGGTCATCAAGGCCAACAGGGCAGTGGAGTGAGCAGCCTGTCTCCAATGCTGGTGTCAGCGAGGGGGGAGAATCTAGATGTAGCACCCACAAATATAAGTTAAAGGCACCATGAGCTCAAGAGGGCAGCTCCTGGGTGATCTTCTGTTCTGTAATGTTTTGTTTAATGGGTTTACTGGTGCTCAGCCTCTGTTCTTGGATGGCGGAGAGGCATCATGAGCCACCTTCTGAGGGGATAGCCCTTGTCACCCAGCAGCCATCCATCCAGCCGGGCTGGAGCACTGAAGAGCCCTGGCACCTGGGAGTGTCTGAGGATGTAGGCATCGTGGGAGCTGCCTGGGTACCTTGCACAGACTTGTAGAATCTGCATCCTGTGGTCACACACTATCTGCACGTTCATGGAGTGGAAGCCCTTCCTGTTGACGAAGGCACCGGGCTGACCTGCTGGTGACCTGATGGCCACATGTGTACAGTCTATAGCACCCTGGACACGGGGGAAGCCAGCAATCGCTGTGAAACCTCTGGCTCACTCAGCCTGGTTGGCCTCGTCTGTACGGTAAAGAGTAAAGGTCAGTACCTGCCTGAACAGAGCTTCTGTCACCAGATTGACACAACTGTGGACAGCTGATTGGGAGACTCTACACAGATCCACCACTGAGCCCTGGAAAGAGCCGGAGGTATAGGAGCTGAGGGTCACTGTAACCTTCAGAGCCACTGACGTGGGGTTTCCACACACACAGTCGGAGCTGATCTCAGGGCCAATCACCTGACAAATGGAGGTCACTGTCTCCCTTGAGAGGTGGAACCTCCTTCGACATTGCACCTCAGACATATTGAGGTAGCTGCATCGCCGCCTGTAAACCCTGGCAGCAGGATCGTGGCGTCTTCTGCGGCCCCTTCCACCTTCACTTCCTGCTGGCCCTGCGCCCCTTGTGCCTGCGCCTGTCCTCCCACAGGTCCCTCCCCTGGGAGCTGCATTGGGACACCTGGCCACCTCACCCTTCTGCCCCTCTCCCTCCTTAGAGGAGGTGCCTCCAGCGGAGACCACAATCCCCATTCCCAGGGTAAGGGAAGGCTGTCTGATGCCTGGAAGGGTCCACACGGCCTGAATCCTTCGGGGTCCTTGGAGACACTGATAAATCCTGAAATGAGGTCTGGAAATGCTGAGTGAAGCTCAGGATGGAGGTGAAGTTGCCAAGTTCAAATAAATAAACCTGCAGCAAAATATCTCCTAAACTCCTCATTGCTCACTCTGGCTGCTGACCCTCCTTATCCTGCCCATGGATGAGGCTTTTGTAAAAGGTGGGCTGCCTGTCTGGCCTGTGCGACGGGCAGAAAAACCACACGGAAAACGAAAAATCGGCTTCAGTTGGGGTTTTTAATGGCCTTAGGTGGCCTTTTAATCGATGGCTCTGACTCCCGTGTGCCCTGGCGAACAGAAGATGGCGCAGGTTGGGGGGCTGATGTCGGGACGTTCGCCCAACATCTCCTTGTGGCTATTTTACACCCCCCCCAACCCCACCCCCCCCCCCCTCCCAACCCCCACCCCCCTGATCGGGTTCAGGCCTGTGCACACCCGTGTGGTGTGACATTCAGCCCCTCCGGTGCAGCGCTCCCTCAGCACTGGCGCCAACGGTGCCCGCCTTTCTCTTCATCTGTTCTTTCCTGGCATGCGGGTACCCGCTGGCAAGGTCAACATTTGCTGCCTCGGTGCCGCTGAATGGAATGGCTCGCTCGGCCATTTCAGAGGGTGTTAAGGACACAAGCACGTCAGCAACAGGAGCTGGGGTAGACCATTCAGCCCATCGAGTCTGCTCCGCCATTCAAAACAGCCATGGTTGTTCTTGCCCGTCTGGCCTCATCTCCTCTGGAGGCTGCCTCCTCAGCCCTCTCCATCTTGAGGCCACTTGCACAGGTTAACATGTGCCCCCCCCACACATACACACACCCTGAGATACTCCCCCCACCCCTTACCCTGTACAGCCCTCGTCCTGCAGCCTCTTCCCTTGCCCAAGGCCACTTCTCCCTCCTTCCCCAAGCAAGACCTTGGCCTGCAGCCATTGAAAAGCCACCCACATATGGCTGATCTGGTAGGTAGAGACCTGCTCGTGAGCCCCCTAAAAGTGATGTGGTGCTGTCTGTGAAGCCTGGCGTTGATGACTGTGAGTGCTGCCCGAAGCAGGGTAGACAAACAAACCTCGAAGTCCTGAGTGGTGCAGCTCGCCAGGTGGACACCTTATATATGCTGTTGTGAAACACGTTGGTGTGTTCTCCCGATGACGTGGGCAGACGATTAGACGGGAGTGGGGAGGGGGGGATGAGTCCGGCGGGCTGGCCTCATAATGATTTGCTGCTGTTATACAACGAGGTTCTCAACGTCCGATGGTGGGGAAAGCAGCCTGCCCTTGGCCGGCTGAACGGACGTGCGCAAACTGGTTTCACGCCGTCGTGAAACTGATCACACCATAGTGTCCACTCACACCACCGGACACTCCCGATGCCAGCGGGCACAGAAAATCCCAGCCAGATGTGGGCTCACCATAACCTTGTACCATTGGAGCAAGACTTCTCTATTCCTGTTCTCCAATCCCCTTGTAAGAAAGGCCAACATGCCACTTACCTTCCTAATGGCTCACTGCATCTCCATGCTAACTTTTTGCAAACCCAAGTTTCTCTGAGCAAGCGTCAACCACGCGTTGTGGGTCTGGGGTCACATGTAGACCAGACCAGGTAAGGATGGCCGACTTCCTTCCCTGAAGGGGCATTAGTGAACCAGATGGGGTTTTACAACAATTGGTGATGGTGTCAGGGTCACTCTTACCAAGAATAAAGGGTCTTAAAAGAGTCAGCTAATGAGGTAGTCCATGCGCTGGTGTTAATTTTCCAAAATTCGCTAGATTCTGGAAAGGTTCCATCAGACTGGAAAGCAGCAAATGTAACCCCCTCTATTCAAGAAGGGAGGGAGGCAGAAAACAGGAAGCTACAGGCCAGTTAGCTTGACATCTGTCATGGGGAAGCTATTAGAATCGATCATTAAGGAGGTTATAGCTGGGCACTTAGCAGAGCTCAAGCCATAGGGAAGAGTCAGTATGGTTTTGTGAAAGGAAAATCATGTTTAACCAATTGATTGGAGTTATTTGAAGGAGTAACATGCACAGTGGATAAAGGGGAGCCTGTAGATGTACTGTACTTGGATTTCCAGAAGGCATTTGCTAAGGTGCCATATCAAAGATTATTACAGAAAATTAAAAGCTCATGGTGTAGGGGGGTAACATATTAGCATGGATAGAAGGTGGGCTGGCTGGCAGAAAGCAGAGAGTATCCATAAATGGGTCTTTTTCTGATTGGCAGGATGTGACGAGTGGAGTCCCACGGGGGTCTGTACTGGGGCCTTAGCTTCTTATGATTTACATCAATTACTTAAATGAGGGGAGTGAAGACATAATAGCTAAATTTGCAGATGATATAAAGAAAGGTAGGAAAGTATGTTGTGAAGAGGACATAAGGAGGTTTCAGACAGATATAGGTAGGTTGAGTGAGTGGGCAAAGATCTGGAAAATGGAGTTTAACGTGGGAAAATGTGAAGTTGTTCACTTTGGCAGGAAGAACAAAAAAGCAGAGTATTACTGAATGGAGAACGGCTGCATAATTCTGAGGTACAGAGGGATCTGGGTGTTCTAGTACATGAGTCACAAAAAGTTAGTATGCGGGTACAGCAAGTAATTAAGAAGGCTAATGGAATGCTGTCCTTTATTATGAGAGGGATTGAACATAAAAGTAAGGATGTTATGCTTCAGTTATACAGGGTATTGGTGAGACCGGACCTCGAATACTGTGGGCAGTTTTAGCCTCTTTATTTCAGGAGGTAAGTGCATTGGAGGCGGTTTACTAGATCTCAGAATGTTGTGTGAATTTGGAACTCTCTGCCTCAGAAGGCGGTGGAGTCAGGGGTCATTGAATATTTTCAAGGCAGCGGCAGATGGATTCTTGTTAGGCAAGGGAATCGTAGGTTATTGGGTTAAATGGAAAATGTGGAATTTGAAACACAAGAGGATCAGCCATGACCTTATTGAATGGGAGAGCAGGCTTGAGGGGCTGAATGGCCTATACCTGTTTCTTAAGAGTAAGGCAAGCTTTCAATCCCAGATATCTTTATTAATTGAATTGAAATTCCACCAGCTATCATAGTGGGATTCGAACCCATGTCCCCAGAGAACGAGCCTAGGCCTTTAGGATTACTGGCCGGGTGACATTACCACTACACCACCATCTGCAGATAGCCTGAACTATGCACTCAAGACTCTGGAGTGGGATTTGAATCCCTGACTTGAGGCTCTGAGGTGAGAATCCTGTCCTCTGAGCTTCCGGTGACTCCAGTTTATCCCTGAATTTGCTGCATCCTGGGTTCCCATGGATGTTCTTTGGGGATTTCCTGAATGACGTGCTAGGATTGGGGAGGTGAGGGGGGTGGGGGTGGGGGGGGGAGGGTGGGGTAAGGTTTACAGACTTGGTGTTCCACCAGCTGATTTAACCTGGGCAAGGTCAGTCAAAGTTCCGCAATCCTCCCCTAGAAATGGGAAGATCGATCCGGGGCTCAGGTTTCCCGGCTCCTGATGGCTGGCCAGTGATCTCCGCTGGAACGATTGTTGGCTGACAGCAAGACATTGCCCGGGGGGTGGGGGGGGGGGGGGGGGGGGTGATGCCTCCCAGCACATCCTCGATCACTCCCATGCATACATAACACACAGCGATTAAAAGGGAATAAAGTGACTCAAAGCTTTTAATTCATCATTTTGAAAACCTTCGTGACTAAATATTAATCACGCTGTATTATACTGTGTTCCGGAATTAGATTTGTGATAACTGTCACTCACTTGCTGTGATCAGGCATCCAGATTCCATACCAACTAACCCATTTTTAATTCACTATTCATATCGCAAGCTCCTTACTTACACCACTCCATGCAGACGTGAGGTGGTGTCTCAATTGTCTTTTACAAAATGGCCTGTGGCACAATCTTCAAACAATAAATCGAGATCCCATTGCACTAGATTCCCCTCCCCCCAACCGCAACCCCACCCCCCCCACACCCCCCCCACACCCATCCCTACACTGTAGATTCATAGGATCATAGAGTCATTACAGTGCAGAAGGAGGCCATACAGCCCATCACACCTATGCTAGCCTCTCTGTACACCAACCCAGCCAGTCCCATTCCCCCCACTCTATCCCCATATCCCGGCAAGTTTATTCCTCCTCCCCCCACCCCAAAGTCCCTGTCCGATTCCCTGTTTGAAATCATTCATCGTCTCCGCTTCCACTTCCCTCGGGAGCAGCGAGTTCCAGGTCATCACCACTCGCTGTGTAAACATGTTCTCCCTCACATCCCCCCCCCCACCCCCACTGCCCGAAACCTTAAATCTGTGTCCCCGGGTCCTTGCTCCATCAGCCAATGGGAACAGCTTTCCTTTGTCTACGTTATCTAACCCTGTCATCATCTCCTACACCTCCATCAAATCTCCCCTCAACCTCCTTCACTCCAAGGAGAACAACCCCAGCTTCCCCAACCCTAACCTTGGAGCTAAAATCCCTCATCCCTGGACCCATTCTGGTTAAATCTCCTCTGTGGTCTCTGCGAGGGCCGGCGGCCTCACGCCGCCTATCTTTATAAAATATAAATAGATACGCTCATCGTTGTTTCTAAAATTTTAAAACTGAACAAACACCTATAAAATGGCTGAACCTACGTCTGTCCGTGACCCCCCCCCCCCCCCACCCCCAGCACCAAAAGGCTCCTGAGCAGTTTCAGGAAAACGTGCACCTCATTGTCTCTAATGACCTCCTGTGACTGCACAGCCCAGGTTCAAAGAGAGCTGTACAAAGGCCATCTGCATTTAATAGCCCAGGCTGACCTACAGCAGCTGGATCTTCTGCTAGAACATAGGCCCCACAACATTCCTTTCAATTCTTAATGGCTGGGATATTTGACAGTCTTTGGGATCCAGATGAGGGGTACACGTCCTTTGTCAAAGACCTGGTGGAGAATTGGGAGTCATGTGACGGGGGCCTCTGGCTTGTGGAACAAGTAATATCGCCTTGCTGAACTGCATCGCTCAGTCTGCTGTTCACCATCTAACCAGCAGCCTCACAGATGAGGAGCTCTGGCCCCATCTACACTGCTTCTTCTGGAAATTCTGTATCACTGCCTACAAGACTGATTCACCTCTGCGTGCCCATCTCATCAGGTGAAGTCAACACCACCGGAAAAGTGAATTATCCAGCATCAGTTTTCAACCTGCCTACCTCTGTGAAAGAATACCTCATTGGACTTTGATTCTGGACTCTAGAACTCATGCGAACCAATATTTATTTTCTCTGTGGTATCTGCACCTTAAAACCTTCTTTCCTCTATCCCTCTCTGCACTGTCTGAATGTCGAGGCAACAGTGTGACACTCCCTCCCACGGTTTGAATGTGTGCAAATAAACAAACCCCTTGAGTTTATCCTACCTGGAGTTTGCTGCGGGGTTACTAATAGAAACCTGGAGTACACCAAAACAGAGGGGTAGGGAAATACGCCACTGCTTATAAAGAGGGAAACAAATCAAAAACACCTTTCAGTCTGTGGACGGGTGGTGAGAGGAGAAAATAGTGCTGTTTAAATTTAACCCCATCCACCCTCCTGCCTCTCAAATCTTTCCTATAGTGTGGTGACCAAAACTGGGTGAAATACTCTAGCTGTGGCCTAACCAGGGCTTTATAAAGGTTTAGCATAACGTCTCTGCTTTTGGTTATTTGCACCAGTGTTTAGAGTATTTACCTGTACACACCGATGTACCATTGAGTTCCTCATTGCTTGTCATGAACAATGCAACAAGGGATCCAAAGGAATTTTACAGCTCAGTCACACTAGGAGCCGGGCTGTAAAGTGAGTTCAAAGGTCCATTGGCTTCACCTGGACTGGAAAATCCTTCTGGCGGGAAGGGCTGTCTAAAGGATCTGTCACATCGGCCAGGCTAGCGCCCCCCATCATCCCCCCACCACCCACCCCCCACCCCGCCCCGCCCCATTGCAGTCCCGAGGGAGTGCTGCGCTGCCGGAGGTGCCACCTTTCCCGGTGAGGCACCAAAGCGAGGGCCCTCTCGGGTAAGCATCGGAAGATCCCGCAGCCGCTCTCGGAAGAGGGGGGTGGGGGGAAGGTGGGGGCAGGGCGGGTCTCCCAGCGCTCGAGAGGCTGCAACCCAACATCGCTAAAGCATGCAGCCCGGGCCATAAGCACGTGACCGCTCGTGGGATCTTGCTGTGCACAAACCGGCCGCCCCCCCCACCCCCCCTCCCCCCCCCACCCACCCCGTACTTTTGCTCGTCGTTCAGGTGCTGGCCCTCTTTCAGGTGAGGTGTTAAACCCGAGACCCCGCCTGCCCCCCTCAGGTGGATAGGAAAGACCCCCCACCACCCCCCCACCGCCGTGGCCACTGTGGGGAAGAAGGGTGGAGTTCGGGGTGGGTTGTTGAGGTGGGGGGGGGGGCAGAGGGAGGGGTGTGGGGGTGGGGGGGGAGGGGCGGAGGTGTTGGGGGGTGGTGGGCTGGCGGCGGTGCTGGTGGGGGTTCTCCTCCTGGGCCCAATATTTACCCCACAACCAACGTCAGTGAAAACAGGCGCTCCTGGGTCATTATCACTGCTGCTGTCCCTGAGGATCTTCCTGTGCGCAAATTGGCTGCATCCCTGACATTACAAGAGCGACACGGCTTCAAACAAAATGCGCTTGACCGGCTGAAAGGAGTTTTGGGATGCCCTGTGGACTTTCTCTTTCTGAAATGCGTTCAGTCTGAATTGGCCTGTGGGTCGTTCCACTGCTTTGTGTGGGCCTTATAGGCGGCCTAGATTTTTAATGGAGCCTGAGGCTTGAATTTGAGCTCATCCGAAACTCTGCTGCCTGAGTCCGGACTTCCCCCCCCCACCCCCACACCGGCTCCCGGCGCGCCAACGCCTCTTTCCCTCGTCCTGAACCTGTCAGGTGGATGTGGGCACCAATGGCAGGGCCAACATCAGTGTTACCCGTCCCTAAAAGCCCTTGAGTAAAGGGGCCGGGGGGTATGGGGGGAGGGGGTGTGCTGGAGGGAGCTGCTGAGGTAGGGCCTGGGCACCGGCAGCAGCGGATCCTTCAGAGGGGCACACACCGCTGGCAATGGGCTGGTGGCGAAGGGGCTGAGTGTGGCGAGCTCTCCATAGGCTGCGGTCTGCTTCACCCTGGGTGCTGACCGGCCCCCGGGTGCTGTCCGGTCCCCTGGGTGCTGTCCGGTCCCCTGGGTGCTGACCGGCTCCCTGGGTGCTGTCCGGCCCCCTGGGTGCTGACCGGCTCCCTGGGTGCTGTCTGGTCCCCTGGGTGCTTTCCGGTCCCCTGGGTGCTGACCGGCTCCCTGGGTGCTGCCCGGTCCCCTGGGTGCTGTCCGGTCCCCTGGGTGCTGACCGGCTCCCTGGGTGCTGTCCGGTCCCCTGGGTGCTGTCCGGTCCCCTGGGTGCTGACCGGCTCCCTGGGTGCTGTCCAGTCCCCTGGGTGCTGATGGAGCTGCACCTATCCAGGCAAGTGGGCAATATTCCCCCCAACCCCACCCCCCCCACCAAAACCCACCCCCTCCCACCCCCAAACCACCCCCCTCATCCCCCCATGGGCACCTTGAGCATGTCGGTGAGTCACTGCGTCACGTATCAGGCACTGAATGAGAATCTTCCACTGTCCATCTCTCTATCTTTACACAGGAGGAGGGACCGCACCACAGGCATGGGTGGGTGGGGAGGGGGTGAAGACGGGAGGGGGGAAGGGCAGAGGGCATGCCCTGCACCCCCCCCCCCCCCTCGAGCAGCCAGTGACCTCTGTGAATCAGAGCCTGAGGGTGAGGGCTCTGTGCAATGGAGGGGGCAGCCTAGGCCCTCACTTGTTCTCCACTTCCTCCTACTCACCCCCCCCCCCATCCCTCCCCCACTCCCGGGAGGCCCGGGCCCTGCGACTGAGCTCGGTGCCCCACCCGGCTAGACACCTCGGAAGAGGCCAAGGACCAGCTGTCACCCGTACAGACCCCAAGGTGTTCGCCTGCGCCCATCACCACCTGCCCCAGAGACATGAGCCCCAAGTGGGTGAGGTACCTCTCTCTGAGGGATCACAGGCTCTGGTGGTCACCCCCCTTCCCCCCAGGCAGGCGTGTCCGCAGCAGGGAGGAGGCAGGCAGAGGCAACCCCAAGGCCCCAGGCCCCGGGAGGACCTCCTAGTGAAGAGGACGCTGCTAAGCCTGAGGCCCCTGGAAGCGGCCGGGCGAAGGACGTTGGGGTATCGGTGAGACCCCGTTGCGGGGGGTGGGGGGGGGGGGGCACATCGGGCAGAGGTCAGAGGTCCAGGAGGCCTCAGCGGGAGCGGCCCACGAGGCTGGGGAGTCCGTCCGCCTGCCCTCCGAGGTAGTGGCTCCGACAAGCGATTGCATTCCAAGTCTCCATGAGGTGGATGGAGGAGGGCGCCATGGGGACCCTGGTCCAGGGGGAAGGCCCAGCTCCTGCTGGAGGTGCTTTGAGACCCGCGCCCCATCTCCGCGGCCACGGGTGACGTCCTACGGCGGCTGCGTGAGGCATGGACAGGGCACCTCCACCTCCCTCCAGGTACTGCCCCCAGGTGCTCCAGGAGCCAGGGAGGGGCCCTCGGGCACCCACAGAGGGGGAGGAGCATCGAGTGGGCACCCGAAGGTCTTCTACCCAGCACCCTCCAAGGGCGCCAAGCACTCCTAGTCCCCTCCACCTGCCTGTGGCCCCATCAGCTCCGGCCTCCGAGACCACTGAGGGTGTAGCTGCCCCAGGGTGAGAGACCCAAAGAAGGCCGGGGGATTTCAGGCCTCGGGCCTACAGAGGCTGCCTGCCTAAGGGCCCAGTGGTCAGCTGGCTGCCTCTGCCTCATGCCAGGGAAGCAGCGAGACACAGCGGCAGGGTAAGAATAAAAACCCACAAGTATTAAGTTCCCGCTGGCGGCGGGGTGTATAATTATTGTGTAGCACCTTCATCGATATATCAATCATTTCACTTCACGGGAGGTGCCCTGGGTTTTTCTTGCTGCTGTAGCCTGTGCTTGTTCCCCTACCCATCCTGCCTCCCCATCCCCCACCTTGCGAGTGGGGGGGGGGTCCAAGGCTGGGTCTATATCCCCCTGAGCCAGGCCTGTACATCGAGGCTCTTTGCCAAGGCTCATGTGAGCCCGTGTGTGAGGAAGGTTCCTGGTCTCACTGTTCCTCTCTCCCCCTTCCCTCCACTGCCCTTTGGACTCTATATAGAGACCTTGGCCACTTCATGTCGTCCAGTTGAGTTGAATTTCAGCTCCACTCACCTGATGGAAGCACCCGCCAACCACCCCCACCCCTCCCCTCCCCCCTCCAAACCCCACCCACCCTCCAATCCTCCCACCCACCTGGCAATGTTTCTGTCAGAGATCGAGTGTCGACATCCCGATCTGCCTTTGTGTCCAGATGGCGTAGGTCACATGCCCAGACTGTCCGCCACCTTTTACCCTCCTCCTGTGGCCTCCCCATCCCTCCTCCCCACCACATCACCATCAACCACCCCCCCCCCACCTCCCCCTCCACCTCACCCCAGTGTTACCTTCACCCTCCCACCGGTCACTCTCGAACCTTCCCCCGCCCCCTTTCATCCCCGGAGCCCATCACCACCACCCTTCAAATGCCTTCGCTCCGCGATGAGACCAGCCCTGCCCCTAAAGCCCACCCAGACCTCCTTCCCCCCACCTTCCAAGATCCGCCAACAGCCCCCCCCCCACCGACGAGACCTACTCCCGCCAACCCCCGGACGCTCTCCACCCCACTCCTCACACTCCCTCGCCTCACCCCCACCACCGCTTAGCACCCCAACCCACCCCAAAAAAAGAGTCCAGCATTGGCAGCAGCACTGACCCTTCCCTCTGAACTCCACCCACCCTCAACCCCCCGCCCCAAATCCCACTTTAAGGTTGCCCCCCACCCCAGCCACGCCCGATTTTGCCAGCACCCTCCAGGTTGTTTCCTGGGTGTGTGCCATACCTGGTGCTCGGTGGTCAATCGAGTGCTCTCTCACCATGTGAAGGCTGGGCACGAATCCCCGCTGGAGGTTATACTGGGGGTGGTTTGGGGGTGAGGTGGGGTGAGGGGGAACATTCTGGCCTGTTGTTGAGTTAAATAACATTAAGCGCATGCCACTCAGGCTCTCAATGGGCCTTCAGTGGCACCCACCATGCCAACGTCTCTCTCTCTCTCTCTGCCGAGCAGCTGATTTCTATCCCCCCCCTCCATCGTGTTGTCCACCCCTCCCTCCCTGCCCGCCCCGAAACCCCGCCCCTGGTGGGAGGGGAACGTTCCGGCCCCTATCCCTGGGGTCTTCCCTCAGCCCCACAGCTGCGCCCCCCTTCGAGACCGGGGGCCAACGCGGGACCCCCCCCCGCCCCCGGGGCTGAGCTCCTGACCAGAGGGCACCAACCAAGCCTGTCAGGGATTGTAGGAAAGGCCAGGAGCGGCTGTAGGGTGGGTGGAGGAGGGGGGGGGGGGGGGGGTGTTGGTAGCAAGGAGATCTGCGAGGCGGAGAGTGGGTTCGGAAGGTGCTGTCGAAGGAGCCTTGGTGAGTTCCTGCAGTGCATCTTGTAGATGGTACACACACTGCTGCTACTGTGCGTCGGTGGTGGAGGGAGTGAGTGTTGAAGTCGGTCTGCTACATTACAACAGTGACCACACTTCAATTTTTAAATTTGGCTGTGACAGTGCATTTTGGATGTGTAAACATAAGCCCTTCTTATAGAGTCAACGTAACAGCCCTTGTTTAGACTTCATCTGGAATATGGGGCCTAGTTCCGGTCCCCGCACAGTGTGTGAGATCTAATTACCTCCGGAAAGGCTCACAGGAGGCTCACTCATGATGGCACCTCCCTTGGTCATCACTAGAGTGCTGGGACCTGTCACAATGGAGCCCTGCAGACTTTGGGGAGATCAGTCCAGGGACAACCAACGGGCCTTTATTTTCATTCGGTTACAGGACGTGGGCCTCGCTGGCTGGGCCCAGCATTTATTGCCCATCCCTAATTGCCCCTTGAGAAGGTGGTGGGTGAGCTGCCTCCTTGAGCCGCTGCAGTCCCTGTGGTGTCGGTACACTCACAGGACTGAAGAAAGACGTTGGATAGGAACACAGCAGCAGGAAGAGCCATTCAGCCCCTCGAGCCTGTTCTGCATTCAATCCAACCATGGCCTGATCCGTGTTTCAACTCCATCTACGTGCCTCGGGTCCCTAACCCCTAATCCCCTTAACCCCACAAAAATCTACCCATCTCCGTTTGGAAATTTTTAATGGGGCCACCCAGCCTCATCAGTTTTTTGGGGGGGGAGAGAGATTTCCAGATTTCCCCTCCCCTGTGCGCGAGGAAGCGCTTCCTGACATCACCCCTGAACGGCCTGGCTCGAATTTTAGGGTTCTGCCCCCACCCCACTTCTAGACCCCTCCTCACCCCACCGCCCCCACCCCCCCCACCCCCCACACCCCCGGCCCAGCCAGACGAATTAGTTTCTCTTGAGCAACCTTATCGAATCCTTTAATCATCTGAAACACCTCATCAGAGCTGAGAGGTTACAACTCTCAGGGAGAGGCCGAACAGGCCGGGGCTCTTTGCTCTCGATGTGAGAGGGCTGAGGGGGTGACCTGATCGAGGTCTTTAAAATTCTCAAGGGGTTTCGATGGGGTCGACGTAGAGAAGATGTTTCCACTTGTCGGGGGGGGAGACCAGAACTCGGGGCCATCAGTGTAAGACAGTCACTAATAAACCCAACGGGGAATTCAGGAGAAACTCCTCTACCCAGAGAGCGGGGAGAATGTGGAACTCGCTCGGGACCATCAATATCAGACCGGTCACTAATAAACCCAATGGGGAATTCAGGAGAAACCCCTTTACCCAGAGAGTGGGGAGAATGTGGAACTCGCTCCCACAGGGAGTGGTCGAGGTGAATAGTATCGATACGTTGAAGGGGGAAGCTGGATAAACACATGAGGGAGACAGGAATAGAAGGATAGGCTGATAGGGGGAGATGAAGAGGGGGGGGGGGAGGAGGCTCATGTGCAGCAGACACACTAGCATGGAGCAGATGGGCCGAATGGCCTGTGTCTGTGCCAGAAGGTTCCATATATCAGCAAACTTCAGAAGAGGAGGAAAGGGATGAGGAGGGCGTACAGAGGAGAACTGAGACAAGCTGGTGAAATATTCTCTCCTTCTCAGTTTGGAGTCACACTAACTGCTTCACGGTGATTGCAAATCAATTCACACACCCGTCGGAGGAATAGTAGATTTTTAATTCGCAGTTCGACCCTGCTCCAGGAGCGTGGACACTTTGGTAATTCACAGTGATCGCTGGTCTGGAAAGAGGGAAATATTCTCTCGTACCTCTCCAAATATGGGTCTGTTTACCCCTTGCAACTGTTCACCATCCAGCCCTGCGGCCAGTCAACGCCTGGGGAAAGGTTTGCATTTATATAGCCCCTTTCCCGACCCAAAAGCACTTTCACCGAATCTTAGAATGATATGGAGCAGGAGGAGGCCATTCACCCCATCATGCCAGCCCTACCCAATTCGTCCCACTCGCCTGCCCCTTCCCCATAACATTTCCCCTTCGGGAGTATAACTAGTTGTCCCCAGTTAATCTCTTTTACCCTGTTTTAAATAGCAGGTGAGACGTCGGGAATTTTCCAACCCCAGGAACCAAATCCTGAGCCAAGACTCATGGCCAAAGTGTCTATAATCACCTCACCAACGAGATGAGGGATCATCGCCGTTCCTTCAGTGTCACTGGGTCCAAATCCTGGAACTCCCTCCCTAACAGCACTGTGGGTGTACCTACACCACATGGACTGCAGCGGCTCAAGAAGGCAGCTCACCACCACCTTCTCAAGGGGCAATTAGGGATGGGCAATAAATGCTGGGCCCAGCTAGCAATGTCCACATCCCCATGAATTAAATAAAATGCTGCCAGACCCTATCAACAGTGGCAACAACAATAACTTGCATTTATTTGGTGCCTTTAACCCGGTAAAACATCCCAAGGTGGTTCACAGGAGTGTTATCACATAAAATTTGGTACCAGCAATGTCAGGACCTATTAGGGACAGGTGACCCATAGTTTGGTCAAAGAGTGGGTTGAAGAAGGAGATGAGATTCAGAAGGGTTTAGGGAGGGGATTTCCAGAGCTCATGGCCCCCAGGCAGCTGAAGGCCCGGCCGCCAATGGTGGAGCGATGGGGGGAATCGGAGGGTGGGGGGTGGTCAAGAGGCTGGAATTGGAGGAGCGCAGAGATCTCGGAGGGTTGTGGGGGCTGGAGGGAAGGGTGAAGCGATGGAGGCATTTGGAACTAAGGGTAAGAGGGGTAAAAGTTACCCCTGGATCCAGGAGGGACAAGGCAAGACTGAACAGGCTGGGGCTCTTTGCTCTTGTATTGAGAAGGCTGGGGTGACATGATCGAGGCTTTTAGTAATCTGTACGGTCACTTTAAGAAGTCTAGGCACAGGAAGAACGTTTCAGCTTGCAGAGGACAGCAGAACCCAGGGACCATCGATATAAGATAGTCACTAAAATCTCCATTGTATACACCGAACGTATCAAAAACTGACCACTTCTGATTGACCGATGTGAGATCCTGAATGGTAAATAAACATGATGGTCTTTCAAAGAAAATTGCCAAAGGATGTGTTCATGTCTGATACCCTTTCCCGCACCCCCCCCCCACCTCTTCCCTCCCTCTCCCTCCTTTCATCTCCTGACCGACGCTTATCCCTCTTACCCCTGACTCCGACCCTCGGTGGGGTCAGAAACCTTCTCCCTGAAAAGGTGGCAGAAGTGGATTCATTCACGGGATGTGGGTGTCGCTGGCTGGGTCAGCATTGGTTGCCCATCCCTAATTACCCCTTGAACTGAGTGGCCCATCTCAGAGGGGTAGTTAAGGGTCAGCCACGAGGCTGTGTGGGTCTGGAGTCACGTGTAGGCCAGACCGGGTAAGGAGGTGCAGATCTCCCTCCCTAAAGGGGACTAGAGGGGTTTTTTAGAACAGTCGAAGATGGTCACCATTACCCAGAGCTCATGGTGCAGAGTTTTTAAAAAGTAATTGAATTTAAGTTCCACCAGCTGCTG